>BQNB010006104.1:4859-48495 GCA_026074375.1 Tanacetum coccineum | reverse complement strand
CCTGAATAGTAAACTAATTTCTTTTTGTTGAATGGATACTCATTAACTAGAGGTGATGCTTGTCAACACTTTAAGAAGATTTAGAGAGTCACAAAGAAGAGCTACTAATGGTGCTGAAGCATTCCTGATACTTACATTGTTCATTCTTAGTTTGGACAAAGTTAGTACCGACCATGCAAAGTTAGTACCGCTGGGCAAAGTTTGTACCGCTAAAGAGTCGTTGGAGAAAAATACCGCCAAGGGTACAAAGTGTAAATTGGAACGTTTTCTTTAAAATTAGGTCTTCAAAACCTATAAGAATCCATCTCAATCGCACACTTACTCAAGCAAATTTCTCTAACTCACATTCTTCATTACAAGCCCTAATCTCTCTTACCGACGATCTCTCTCTTCTAAGCAACAATGGCTGCTCTTGAGTCCTGTCCTAAGCACAACATGATCGCATACTTGGAAAAGACTGAAGGGAATGTTGAGTTTCATGAAGTCATTGATTTTCTTCGAAGAAGTTATGTTTCTCATGCGCTCACTGTAAGTCCTGTTGTTTCGACCACATTCGTTGAACAGTTTTGGACGTCTGCTAAGTCCAAAACAATCAACAATGTAAGGCACATAACTGCCAAAGTAGCTGGCAAGGTTGTGTCTATCTCTGAGGCATCTATTCGAACTGATCTTATTTTTGATGATGCTGATGGGATAGACACTCTTACTAATCAAGCTATCTTTGTTACTATTCAGCGTATCGGTATGAAGGGGATTTAACTGTGTTAACATGTAATAAAGTTTGGTTTTCATCCATGGAGGTTTTTAGTGTCACACAATTAATCAGATTTGTGTTATGTTCCAATAGTACTCTTGGGATCAAATTCCTACAAACATAGCCATGATGTCATTTGTAAAAAACTAATCAAAGTATTAATTTTTCTGATTGATTTTGTTGGTATGCTGTATACATTTAGAGGTATGAAGAAGTTTGTCATGATATCCTCGTTTGTTTTCCTATATTTTTAGGTAGAAAATTAGCTAATATTTCTTGTCCTTTGATTCACTTTCTGTAATAGTCTTATTGGTTAAGTTTTTTCTTTGTATGATACAAAGAAGGGGCAAAGTTTCATCAGCAAAGTTACACCTTTGTGTTGATTCAATGTGGTCCAAAACCAACTCAGGATGAGGGTGGATTCCTCAGAAACTGGACTATCTGATGAACAATCATACCCTCACATTGCACCGCCACTTAGTGAAGTCCAAAAGAGTCACTGCCTGACTCAACATTGCCCAACTCATAGTGAGGAACCTTTTGGAGCAACAACCAGGACCCTTCGCACCCAGACCTTCACCAAGTCCTTCACCCAGACTTCACACAACCTTCACCCAATCCTATGTCTCCTGATTCAATCCCATAACCTACTGAGTGGAGAATCTTGGAGTATCATTCATCCAATGATACATACCTTTTAGGAATGAGGATGACATGACTCCTCCCAATATGTCTATGATCTTTGTAATCTTTATGTAAACAGGTTTCAGATTCAAACGCCAAAGACCAAATTGTACAATCTTGAAGGCTAAGATCAAATGCTCAAGACCGCAAGCAAACCTGTAATCAAACATTCAATAGCATTGCGAAGACTGTCTATTACAGCAAAGACTCTCAGGAGAGCTCCTCAACGAAAAAAAGGATGCAACAAAAATTATGTATACAAAAAGGAGGAAGATTGCAAAAGGCAGAATCAACAGTTCAAAAGATATGATGTTTGATGTAATGCCTGAAGACAAATTGATCACTTGAAAAGAAGATGCTACAATGTGAAAGGGACGGGACTAGTGATATGGTAGATGAATGGACAAGAGATGGATGTAGTTAGACGTCAGTATCTGAAGATGCGGTTAGTTTGTGTACAAAGTATGAGTTAGTTCCGAAGTGAAAAAAGTTAGTATCGATTTGAAAAGAAGTTGTAGTACCGTACAAGCATATAGTTAGTTACTGACGAGGATCTATGTTGTACTGATGACTAATTGAAGGTGATGTTGATCATGTTTTGATAGTACTGATGAGAAAATGAAGGTACTGAGAGATCTGTTGAATGCACTAAAGAGCAAAAGTACCTGGTACTGTAGAGTATTAGTTTTTTGTGTTTAGTTCTGCTGGGCATTGTGTAGTTCTGCCGCGAGTCGGTTGTGGGGGGGGGGCGTTTTTATCTAGGGATTCTTTTATATCTATCCTAAATAGTCCGTATTCTCTCCTCAGTCTCATTTTATCGTTCTTGTTCCCAACTCATCTCCTTATCCTAACGTACTTTTTCCCAATTCTTCGCTATATTATATTTCTTGTACTCTCCACAACATTCTATTCATACCTGGGCCTGTCCTTGTTAATTCTTTTATCTTTTTTTATTTCCCTCCCCACCTAGTACCATTTCTCACCTTTTCTCTATTTTTTTTTTTTTTTTTTTTTTTTGTACTGAAGATCAAACTAAAGAAGAACTTGCTACTCAAGCTTCTCAAACATCCACTCAAACACCCACATCTATGATATTTGGTGATGATGAAACAATAGCCACACTTCTACTCAACATGAGTAAAGCCAAAGCTGTTTCTAAAGAAAAAGAGAAAGGTGAGAGTTGAAGCGGGATGTTGAAGAAAGTGATAGGACTAGGCCTACTTCTCAAAGATCGATTTCTATCATTAAACCTCTTCCAAAGATTGATCCTAAAGACTAAGCGAAAGAAGGAAGATTGAAGAGGAGTGATTGTAATGAAGATGAAGATATTCCTCAACCTGTGAAGAAATTCAAAAGCTTGAGAGTGATGATGAGCTTCGGCAGGAAAAGTTCAAGAAGAATAGGAAGCTGAAGAGGAGGGAATTAGATTGGCTGAAGGAAGAAGCAACAAGGAAGCTCTATAAAAACTTTGATTATAAAGGCAAGAATTGAGGCAGACGAATCCTGCTGAGAGGCTTCAAGAGCAAAGAAGTGAGCAGTTCACAATAGTAAGAAAGAGCTCAAGTTCCTTCATGATACATTGCTGCTCAGGAGGAAGTATCCTTGCTCAAACCAAAGAACTGAGGCAATCAGAAACAGACCTCCAACCAAGAATCAATTAAGAAATCAGATGATGACCTACTTAAAGCATGTGGGGAACTTTAAACATTCTGAGTTAAAGAGCAAGAAGTTTGACAGACATACAGCAAATGTATGAAAAGATAAAAAGGTCAGATGAAGTTTTCATGGCTTTTGGGTTGTTGGAAGATGAAAGCCTAATCAAAGATGGAATAAAGAAAGATTCCCCAAAGTTGAAGAGATCAAGCAGGAATCTAAAGAAGAAGTCAAGGAAGAAGATGAAGTCAAGGAAAAGAAGATTCAAACAAGATACTTCTTAAGATAACCCATCTGACAGTGAGAAAGAGAATGATGAGCTAAGATTGTGTTTGACAATAGCTCCAGATGAGGACAATGAAGTAGATTATGAAATTCTTGACAAGAAGTATCCAATCATTGACTGGAAGCTGAAGAATCTTGGCATCTAAACCACAGTTTGATGAATATAAAAATGATCAGAGAAATTAATTTCTGAATGTGGTAACAAGAGAGTAATGGTAAAAAGAGGATCCTCAGGTACTTTGAGAGAGTGTTTTCAGTGGTTGACAGAGAAGGACTTAGATGCTGTATATAAACTTGTGATTAACATATATCAAGATAAGATTCAGAAGGTTTTGATAAAGTTTTTGGGAGATTTACAGTTATGTTTAAACCAGATGACCAAGATGAGTTTTGAAACTCAATCTGAATGATATAGTCAGGTGGAAGCTTGACACAGTTCTCAGGTGTACACACTTTGATGATGATAAGGGCTTGTCATTACATGCTAATAGAGAGAAGTATTCCTTTGAAGAAGAAATACTGGTGCAGATGCTAACGCTTCAAATTAGAGTCTGAAGCAAGAATGTACTATGGCATAGGAATTGAAGATTTATCAAGAAGGTACTTGCTGATTTAGAATCTAAAGAATAAAACTAATGGAAGTGAGAAGGGATTGAGTGTTGGCTAACCACCATACAACAAATGGTTATCAATTCACCATGCTTGAACAAGCATAGAATTGGCTAGTCCTCAGCAAACGTCTGAGGTTAAAGACTTATCAAATCAGTTGATGGTTTAACAATTTACCAAAAATTGTAGGGGTAATCACCACCTTGTTCTTGGTGAGAGGTTGGCTAGTCCGAGATCAAACAGTTCTTGGTAAAGACTAATCAAATCTGTTGATAGCTGATAGTTTGCTAAAAACTATATGGTTTATCAATGCACCATGTTATGACAATGAAGCATTGGCTAGTCCAAACACAAACGGTATTTGGTAAAGACAAATCAAATCCGTTGATGGTTGACAGTTTACCAAAAACTGTATGGTAATTAACTCACCATATTCTGGTAATGAAGAGTCATCTATCCAGAGCAAACGACTACTGGTAAAGGAACATCAAATCCGTTAATGGCTGGTAGTTTGCCAAAAACTACAAAGCCAACTTAGTTGGATTGTAGGTAACAAGATGTTGCTGAGTAGCTGAAAAGATGTTGCTAAATTGCTGAAAAGACAAGGTTTTGGGGGGGGTGGGGGTTTTTATTTGGGGTTTTGGGGTTTTTGTGCTAGAAGGATTAGAGTGTACAAGATTAAGAAATGATGAAGAATGTTTGGATACATCCTCTATGCGTTAAAAGAAGCTTAAAGGACCATCAAGTTCTTAAAGGATTGAAGAAACATGAAGTTAAAATAGTTTAACATTCATGTTTAAGGGAGGATTGTTAGGATTAATGTTTTCTTAACTTAGTACCGACAGTACAAATAGTTAGTACTGTCAGTTATACTTAGTACCGACAGTACAAAATAGTTAGTACTGTTAGCTAGTTAGTACCGTTAGTAGAAAGTTAGTTAGTACCGTTGAGAAGATATTTAAAAGATATTTATGAGATATTTTAGAAAAAGATTTGTAAGCCTTTTAGGGTTATCCTTAGTATATAAAAGGATCACCTTTGGCATAGAAATATATGTGTGTTGAATATACATGAAAACAAAAGTTTAGCAAATCACATATCATAGTTAGCAATCTGTAATCCTTAAGAACACTTTAATAAAGTTGTTATTCAGTTGTTCATTGTTCTTCTTGGTACTTGTGTTAAGATTCCGCATTAACACATTGTATTCAAATCATTGTTTCTACATAGTCGTTTGTATTTATACATCTTGGCTATCATCCTTTATAGGCTGCAAAGATCCATTCAGTTTTATACCAGGACCTTCATATTACATTTTGGGAAAATTGTTATAAACCGAAATCTTTATTTATATTGTTGAACAAACTTGAAGCCATGGGCTTATGTAACAAACAAGTATTTTGTTAATCCAATGTATCTTTATTTTTCAAACGACACGTTTAGTAGTCGTTCTCAGAACCTTGTGCTATTGATCCATAAATGTAACGCCCTCAGATATTCAAACATTCCGCTGCGTTTTTAGATTTGAGGGTGTTACAGATTGGTATCAGAGCCAAGGTTATAGAGAACCAGGTCAAAAGTTTTGTCTGGACTATAACCATTTTCAAAAACTGTTTTCACAAATGGGATTTGCGAGGGACATACATGCATTACTTGTTTACATCTAGCACATATATGCATACATGACCATGGCATTGTTTAGGCATTGCAGGGTTAGTGCTTACATGATTAATAACGTGTAATAAATGATATTACGTATTTAATATAAGAGCTTTTATTTTTAAAGCTTACAGACCACTTCATATCGATCCTTCCTATAAGTAATACTTATATAAGTTATTTTGCGTTTTGCAGTAATAATGTATTCTTGCGGACATCTGCTGTTACTACATTACGTCATACACCGACTCTGGGCCCGGCAGAGTCTTCTGGAGAGCGATGATGAGGAGATATCTGAGGGAGGTATTCCACGAGTCATCGTATTAGGATTCGATGGACTTCCGATACAGCCAGTAGCCCCACCATCACCGGATTACATACCAGGCCTAGAGGATCCACAGACACCGCCAGTTCCTCAGGACGAGGATAAGTGTGAGCCTATTTTCGTACAAGCACATGATCCTGACTACGTGCCAGAGCCTATATACCCTGAGTATATACCATTACAGGATGAGCATGAGTTTCCAGCTGAGGAGCAGCCATTACCTCCTGTTGTTCACCCACTACTGAGTTACCCGGATATGTTAGTGAGTCGAATCCTGAGGAGGATCCAGAGGAGTACGAGGATGATGAGACAGAGGATGGTCTGGCTGACTATCCTATGGACGGAGGAGATGATGGAGATGATTATGACGGCGATTCATCTATGGATGACGCCAATGACGAGGATGAGGATGATGAGGACGAGGAGGAGGAGGAGGAGCACTTAGCTCCGGCCGACTCTACTATTGTTGTATCTGTTGATGAGCATGTTTTCCCATTTGAGGGAACAAATCCTGTTATACCACCACCCTCCACTAACATTACTATTGGGGCTAGGATTACCGTCCGTCCTTAGACTTCCATATCCCTTCCACCAGGGGCAGAGGTTGAGAGACTTATGGCCATGACTACTCCATCACCATCACCACCTGTCTCACTATCACCACCCTCTGCAGGAGAGCGCCTTGCTAGGTACACAGCCCCACCTGCACATTTATCACCACCACCTGTGCCATCACCCTTACTACCATCATCTGGGTGTCCAACCCAAATCCAGACACTCAGGATAGCATCCACTCAGGCTCTTATTGACGCAGTTACTGCCGCATTACCATCACCTCCACTACCACCACTACCACCATCTCTATACATACCACCACCTGTTGACCATAGGGACGAGATTCCCGAGTCTGAGCAGCCACCTCGCAAGAGGTTGTGTTTGTCCACTCTAGGCTCCCGATATGAGATTGGAGAGAGTTCTACTGCTAGACCTACCAGAGGTCGGGGGATAGATTATGGGTTTGTCAGCACGGTAGATGCTGAAGAGAGGCGACAGGGGATTAGGGATGTCGGGTACGGTATTAGGGATACTTGGGTAGATCCGACAGAGGCAGTTCCTGAGATAGCACCTATGACCATGGGAGAGGTCAATACTAGGGTCACAGAGCTTGCTGAACTCCATGAGCATGATACACGGGACTTGTATGCTTTACTAGAGGATGCTCAGGATAGTATGTCTTGTATATCACAGCGAGTCGATATGGACTCGCAGCGGGTCAATTTACTTATAGGGGAAGGATGACTCTCCAGGATACAGTATGGATGGTGGAGGAGGAGGCATATGCTTCCTGAGAGGCTTGGGCTCACTCGACAGGATTGAGTCAGGCGACTCATAAGGGAGTCTGTAGACCCTACGTGGATCATGTGTATGCTTCGAGGACCATCTCCAGGCACACCAAACACAGCTACAGCTACAGGGTACTCTCATTCAGACACAACACCAGGTACACGAGACTCGCTTTCAGATGCAGCAGGCTCAGTTAGCAATGCTTCGAGAGACTGACCATAGGCGTCAGGACCAGATGGTAGAGACTCTCCGGGTCATTAGAGACATGAGGCGAGAGATGAGCGACATGCAGGCCAAGTTGTTATCACTACAAGAGCAGAAGAGGAGAGCTAGATAGCCAAGACCAGAGGCTAGGATTCCAGATCACTAGGATGCTTCTGGGGATGCTGACAGTTACATCTAGTGGTTTATGTTATTTTATCTTGCTAGGTCATTGTACATGCATGTTAAGTATTAGGGGTTTTCCCAGCTAACATAGCCTTAGATCTTTTGTATTGTATTATGGGTACTCCGACAGTTATTTCATGTAAAATTTTCAAAGTTATGAATGAAATGGATGTGTTATGTTGTACTATATACCTCTCTTGTGTGGATTATCTCATCTATATATTATTATATTCTGTCATATAACCTCATGTTTTGTCTTTTGTGATCCAGACAAATCATGGCACCTACAACCAGAGGAGGACCAAATACCCATGTCAATGACATCAACCCAAACAACATGACCCCCGAATCCGTCCAAGCAATGATCGACCAAGCTCTCTTGTGAAACTCCACCAATGGAGATGGAAGCCACAGTTCGCACGGGGATAACCGAAGGAACGTGCAAACTGCGCGTCCTTGTTTTTACGCTGATTTCATGAAGTGCCAACCTTTGAACTTCAAAGGGGCTGAAGGCGTGGTCGGTTTAACTCGATGGATTGAAAAGATGGAGTCAGTTTTCAATATCAGTGGTTGTGCCGTTGAGAATCAAGTTAAGTTTGCCACCTGCACTCTGTTAGGTGCTGCCTTGACTTGGTGGAATGGTCAGATAAGAACCTTAGGTCCAGAGGCATATGCCATGACTTGGGAAGTACTCAAGAAAAAGATGACGGACAAGTATTGTCCGCAGGGTGAAATCAAGAAACTGGAAATCGAGCTGTGGAACCTAAAAGTCAAGGGAAACGACGTACCAGCGTACACTGAACGTTTCCAAGAGTTAACCCTGATATGTACCAAGTTTGTTGCCAATGAAACCGAGAAGGTTGACAAGTACCTCAGTGGACTTCCTGACAACATTTATGGGAACGTCAAAGCTGCCAAACCCAAGACATTGGATGAGACTATTGAGTTGGCCAATGACTTGATGGACCGGAAACTCCTCACCTAAAACTCCTCACCTATGCTGAAAGGCAATCTGACAACAAAAGGAAGGCTGATGATTCATCCAGAAACAACCATGGACACCAACAGCAACCCTTCAAAAGGCAGAATGTCGCCAGAGCCTACAACATGGGGACAGGCGAAAGGAAGCCGTATGGGGGATCCTTGCCCAAGTGCAACAAGTGCCATCTTCACCATAATGGCCCGTGCACCCAGAGGTGCCACAAGTGCAACAAGATAGGGCACTTTGCTCGCGATTGCAGGAGTACTGGTAACACAAATGTTGCTAACACTCAGAAGGGCAATGGGGCAACTCCCAAAGGGAATGGTTGTTTTGAGTGTGGAGCACCAGGACACTTCAAAAGAGATTGTCCAAAACTGAAGAATAAAAATGGAGGAAATGGGAATGCACAAGGATGGGTTTATGCAGTTGGGAATGCAGAGAAGAGGGGAAATGCACCAGGGAACCCTGATGCAAATGTCGTCACTGGTACGTTCCTCTTAAATAACCACTATGCATCTATCTTATTCGACACTGGTGCCGATAGAAGTTTTATATCCACTGCATTTAGTTCCTTGATAAACATCGCCCCAACTTCATTAGAAAATTGCTATGATGTCGAGTTAGCTGATGGAAAATTAGTCAAGATAAGGACACCTTTATACGAGGTTGCACCCTTGAATTTCTTAGACCATCATTCAACATAGATCTAATGCAGTAGAACTGGGTAGGTTCGACCGTCATTATTCGGCATGGAATGGTTAAGAAAATATCACGCTCTTTTCTTTTTGATCGTATTGCGATGAGAAACTTGTTCAAGTTCCCCCTACGGGAATGAAAACTTTGACTTTTTGCGAACGAAAGTGACATACGGAAAGGAATCCGCGTTGACAGTTATACCATGTTCAAAAAGCCAAGAGTACATGGCAAGGGATTGCCAGTCTTTTTGGCACAAATATCCGCAAAGAAAGAGGAGGACAAGTCAAAAAGGAAACAGATAGAGGACGTGCCAATGGTCCGGGATTTTCCAGAGGTGTTTCCCGAGGACTTGCCCGGTCTTCCTCCGGCTCGACCGGTGGAATTTCAAATTGACTTATATACAGCGAGCCGCACCGTAGCTCGACACCATATCGATTGGCCATCGAAATGAAGGGAATTATCAGAACAACTACATGAGCTTTCTGACAAACGGTTTTCATAAGCCTCGTTCCTCGCTTGGGGAGCCCCGGTCTTGTTTGTCAAAAGAAGGACTGGTTCATTCAGGATGTTGCAATCGACGACCGCGAGTTAAACAAACTGACAGTAAGGAAATCGTTATCCACTCCGAGGATCGGACGATATGTTTTGATCAACTTCATAGGATCTAGTATTTTACTCGAAGATTAGATCTGAGATCCGGATATCACCAGTTAGGTACTGAGAACAGGCGTCCGAAAACAGCATTCGAACCCCCCCGCGGTATGGCCATTACGTAGTTTCAGTTATATGCCATTCGGACTGGACAAACGCACCAGCGGGTATCATGGACCTCATGAACGAGTGTGCAAACCTTACTTGGATAGTTCTAATTGTCTTCATCGATGGACTTACTTATTTATTCAAAAGACGAAAGGGAACATGAGAACACCTTAAAGCAATTTGGAATTTCTTATGAAGGAGAAGTTAGTACGTAAGTTTTCAAAAGTGAAATTTCGGATTTCGAGGTACAATTTCTCGGGGACATGACATTGATAGTAGAGGCATTTTACATGTGGTACCCGGCCAGATAGAGTCTATCAAGGATTGGGCATCTCCAAGAGATACTCAACGGAGATCGCCAATTTTAGGTCTTGGGGTTATTATCGAAGATTCATAGAAGGATTTTTCGAAGGATTGCTAAGTCAATGACGAATTACTCAGAAAAGGAATCAAGTTTGATTGGGGAGAAAAGGAAGAGAACGCTTTCCCTGTTGATAAAACAGGAAGTTGTGAGTGCCCCAATTCTGGCTTTTACCGATGGGAGCGAAGAACTTTGTGGTTATACTGTGATGCGTCACACAAGGCTTAGGTACGGTGTTAATGCACAGAGAGAGAGGTGGATTGCTACGTTCTAGACAGTTGAAAGTTCACGAGAGTACTACACCCACTCACGATTTGGAATTGGATCGGTCGTGTTTTGCCTAAAGTTATGGAGACACTATCTTTACGGAAAACCAGATGCACCGTATTCACCGACCATAAAAGCCTACCAACACATTCTCGATCAAAGGAGTTAAACATGAGCAACGCCGTTGGCTAAGAATTGCTGGGATCGACTGTGATATTCGTGACATCCAGGGAAAGCAAACGTAGTGGCCGACGCGCTGAGCCGTAAGGAACGGATTGAGCCATTGCGGGTTCGAGCCTTGGTTATGACAATTGGTTTGGATCTTCCCACACGGATATTAGAAGCTCAGATCGAAGCCCAGAAACCAGAGAATATTGTAAACGAAGACGTAGGAGGTATGATCCGAAGGGATATACCCAAGGAAAGACTGGAACCGCGTGCCGATGGAACACTATGCTTATACGGCAGGAGTTGGATACCTTGTTATGGAGACTTAAGATCCGTGATTATGCACGAATCCCACAAGTCGAAATATTCTATCCATCCCGGTTCTGAAAAGATGTACCAAGATGTGAAGAAATTATTTTGGTGGCCAAACATGAGGTGACATCGCACTTACGTTACAAATGCCTTGACATGTGCAAGAGTAAAGGCGAAAACATCAAAGTCTCATCAGGATTGACTAGTACAAACCAGAAAATACCCGAGTGGAACTGGGTATAATATAACAATGGTTTTATCACCCAACTTCTAGGTCGTCACAGGGTTTCGACACCATCTGATGATTGTGGATCGCTTACAAAAATCATTCAATTTTTTGTCATTTCTACCAATACGGGAGAATGATCCGTTGGATAAATTGGCAAGATTGTACTTGAACAGGATAGTGGCGAGACACGGGATACCTGCCTCAATTATCTGTGATCGTGGATGAAGATTACTTCAAATTTCTGGAGATCGTTTCAAAAAGATTGGGTCGGATATTGGCATGAGCACTGCGTATTCATCCAGAAACTGACGGAGAGCAAGAGGACCTTTCAAACTCTCGATGACACTGTGCTACGAGCTTGCGTGATCGATTTTGCAAGGGCTGGGTTATGCTTTTGCCATGGCCGAGTTTTCATATAACAACAGTTATCACGCTAGCATAAAGGCCGCCGTATGAGGCATGTTATGGTCGAAAATGTTGTATCACAGTGTGCTGGGCGGGTTGGGGTAAGGGCCCAATCTGACTGGTCCAGAATTTAATCCAAGAAACAAGGAGAGATTGTTTGATCAAGCAAAGATGCAAGCGGCCAGGATCGAAATAAAGAGCTATGCCGACCGGATCGGAAGCGATGGAGTTCGAAGTTGGAGACAGAGTTATGCTCAAGGTCTCACCTTGGAAAGGAGTCGTACGGTTCGGTAAGCGGGGCAAGCTGAACCCGAGGTACAGTCGGACCTTTCAAGTATTAGCAAAAGTTGGAAAGTTGCTCAGGCTGGAACGTCATCAAGAGTTGGAGCAGAGTTCAGCACACTTCCATGTATCAAACCTGAAGAAAATGTTATGCGAGGAACGTTAGTCATGCCGTTAGAAGGAATTCATGTTGACGATAAGCTCCAGTTTGTGGAAGAGCCCGTTGAAATTATGGAACGGGAGATCAAACGATTAAAGCGAAGCCGGATACCATTGGTTAAGGTTCGTGGAACATCTATGGCGGGGCCCCTGCGTTCACCCTGGGAACGTGAAGATTCGTTCAAACATAAATACCCACAGCTCTTCACAAACCGGGCTTCGTCATCTACTACAAGGTCTTAAGCTTTGAGGACAAAGCTCTTTTACGGCGTGGCGACTGATAACATTTTCATTTTCGTGGCATTGTACGACTATATAATGCCACTATTTATTGTAGTTCGATACGCGTTTATTTTAATGTTTACTTTTATGCTAATCCGCGTGACTAGAAAATAATCAAATGAATGTAACGGTCTACCCAAATAAAATTAAGGTTTACATCAACCAAGTAAGAAATAATTATTAAAGATAATTATTGTACTTTGAGTATTTTATTTTTATTGGTCACGTAAAAGGGTTACGTTTCACGATAAATACATTTGAACGCACCCCGGAGATACCTAGACTTACTAGACTCAAACCAATACCCACTTGGGAACCTAAGTCGGAAATTTAATCAAGTTTGTGTGATATCACTTGGCAACCGGAATTAGACAAGTAAAACTTGCATAAAATCGTCCTGGTGTGTATTTTACTTGCAAATCTCCTATTATACTTATGGGTACATGTGACCATCTCCTAAGTCATTAAGACGTGTCCTAATGGTCTTCCTATAAGTCCTTTACCCCATAGGTTAATTTACCCCTCTTTGTCCCCCCCCACTTGGGTCATCTAAGTCGCGGGTTAAGCAAGAAATGAGAACACCACCAAGTTCATAAGATTTTCTAGCTAAGCAAAATCTTATACATTTCTAACTCATTAAAACATGTACTAAGGTGGTTTACTTAAAACCATGTGAGATTAACTAAATCACCTCAAAATCGCCCCCTAGGGCACGACTCGGTTTGGATATGGACTAGGAAAACTAACTAAGCTCATTCCCTATAAATACATATCCCTAACTTCACATAATACATTTTCACAAACCCTTAAACTCTCTCAAAGCTAAAATCTCTTCATTTACCCTTTATTTCATTCGGCTTATCTCATAACCGAACCATACCGGCCACAACTCATTCTAATGGTGCAAGGTACGTTTAAGATCGCATACAAGGGTGTTAAGAGAAGCTTACGAGTCTTGGAGCTTGGGATTACACGCGTTTGGGGTGCAAACGATTCGGGTTTTGCTTCATAATTCACGAATAATACATCAGGACTATAGTAGTCATCTATGTCTCGAAGTTGTCTTTCATATTCGTATATCTTTTATTAAATTCTAGTTTCGCTTATAGTTCGAGTTTAAAGCTCAAGATTACGTGAAACATGCATGGTTCGACCCATGCATGGTTCACGCACACCTCCTTGTCACGATGCGACCTTGTGCGGTGCTTTACACAAATAACTTCACCGGGTTTTTTTTTTTAAAAAAACTTTTAAAGTGTAATCACGGCATGAGGGTGTGGGAACACATACTCGATCTTAACGAACATTTGCATGGTACGGGTCACGCTTAGAAAATACTAGACGCGTTCGTTTTAGTGCTAGACAAATTTAACAAGACCATATAGCACATTAATAAACCTTTCGGACCCTTAGTGGGCTACGTAGCCCATCTTCGTGAGCCCACAAGGCTCATAAGCCACGATAAGCCTAAACAGCTTATTCGTGTGCTTATGCGCGGCTTAATGAGCTTAATATAGACTTAAGAACATAAGTGAACCTTTCGTGTTTCTTTTAAAACCAAACGGACCCTTAATGGGCCTCCTAGCCCATTTACGGGCCCTAATGAGCAAATAAGCTCGAGTAGCTTATTGGTGACCTTATGAGGGCTTAATCGCCTTAACGAACTTAAATGTACCTAAATGGACCCCTTGTATTTCTTTGAAAAACTAACCGACCTTACGGGCTTACTGCCCCTTTCGCAAGCCCAACGTAAGCCATAAGCTCACAATAAGCTCTAACCGCTTATCGATAAAGTTTTGCACGGCTTATATAAGTTAAATAAGCTTAATGGACTCAAATGATGCTAATGGGCCAAGACCAACCCCTAGAACCCCCCCCCCCCCACCCCCCCCCCCCCCCACCCCCCCCCACCCCCCCCCCCCCCCCCCCCCCCCCCCCCCCCCCCCCCCCCCCCCCCCCCCCCCCCCCCCCCCCCCCCCCCCCCCCCCCCCCCCCCCCCCCCCCCCCCCCCCCCCCCCTCCCCCCCCCCCCCCCCCCCCCCCCCCCCCCCAATTCGGTTCATAACCGGGCACCAATAGGCCAACAGTTTGCTTATTGCTTATTCGGATAGCTAAATAAGCAAACCGACATCCCAGTGCTTATTAGAATTAAATATAATTAATGGACCTCAATGGACCAACGAAACGCCTTTGGAACCTTAT
Organism: Tanacetum coccineum; assembly: GCA_026074375.1. Taxonomy (NCBI): domain Eukaryota; kingdom Viridiplantae; phylum Streptophyta; class Magnoliopsida; order Asterales; family Asteraceae; genus Tanacetum; species Tanacetum coccineum. The sequence goes on along the minus strand of BQNB010006104.1, from coordinate 33,692 downwards.
CGGCTCAACCGCCCACCGCACAAATCAGAGCTTTATTGGCTTATTTTAAATATGCTAGATAATAAAAACAGAATAAGCTAAGTTGAAAACAAATAGGACAATAAGCTAAAATGCCTAAGGAAACACTTAAGAGTCTATTCGGATAAGCTCATTGGGCCATAAGCCCAGTAAGTCGAAATAAGCTTCATAAGCTCACTGAGCTTATTGTAAGCTTAACACGCCCCGTATAAGCTTATTTATAAGACTTTGGACTAGTTGAAACGATATATGACCTCTAAAAAGCTAAAACGGACTTAACGGCCCAATAAGGCCCGTTCTTAAGCCAAAATAAGCTCGATGGGAGCATATTTTCCACGAAATACTTTTTGTAACTTAAACAGAGCTTAACAAGAAAACGCCACTTGTTGGATTGATTTCGGAGTTAAAATGGAATTATTACAAAGTCGGGGACTACAACTGTAATTTCCGAACCTAAGGGGGTTTGAAATGTCACTCTTCGAAATACAAAAACTCTAGGGACTATTCTTGCAACATTCTAAGACTTAGGGAGCTAAGTGAAATTAAAAGGATCAACGACTACCCTTTGTAAACTCAAGGGACTAATTATGTCACTTCTGAAACAAAAAGGGTTTTAAATATAAAAGGGTATATTTATAAACCTAGGGACTAAAAGTATAACAACTAGAAACCTAAGGGTATGTTAGTGAACAAAAGTGAAACAAATGAAACACTTAACACGTCAGTCAAATACTAAGATATTCGGACACCGACGGCTTTAATAACACGTTAATAAATAAGTATATTTATTAATAATGATTTCACGTTTATCGAGAACCATCGATGTTATAAAAACAATGATCTTTCGTGCTGTCACCTACAAGTGATATCCCCCTGGTATCCCCATATATAAACTTAAATGGGAATTTAGTTTATACACATGAGTCGTACCCCGCCCCCCCCCCCCCCCCCCCCTTAAATGCTGTAGAACTAAGACTGACCGTACTTACTTAAGGTACTTTAACTGGTGTGATCCCTACCTACTTGGAGATTGTTATCATTCAGAGACTCCGGCTAAGGTGAGTTCATTAGCCCCATGCTTTACAATTATTTAATATGAACTTATTCCTTGGGGTGATAACATGCTTTGATTTACAAACTGGACGCAAGTGTACTTTTATGCCTGCTTTACGTGTTTGCCTAAGATTTACAATACCCCTTTTATCATCAATGATCATCGAACTGCTAATTGCCATAGATGTGAATGGGAAATTACATGTGCGGGCGCGAATGTTATGGATATATCTATTCGGGATTGACAACTCCCTCGTCTTCGGGTGACTAGGCTATCACTGGGAACGACTGCATACCATGTCGAATTTGGGATGTCGCGCAGGGTTAGCACATCATTCACGGATACCGGTTCGGCAATCTTATAATTGCATTTCATATACGTCGAGCCTCGGTGTCATGAGCTTAGGAAACGTATTTACTTTTATGATGTTTGCATCGTTGTTAATCTTACACTTGGGAAATCTTGCCGGTCTACCATTTGTGTTTATACAAACATATGAATTCACCCAACTTTATGTTGACGTTTTAAGAGTTTTTCAGCGTAACAAAGGCTCGAGGTGCGAAGATACATTGGAGTCAATATTAGAAGAGTCAAACTTAAGTGGGGTCTTATACATTGGGACAATTGTTATTAAACGGAATCTTTATTTATTTTGTTGCCCATTAGCTCCCCTCCCTCCGCCCCCCTCCGCCCCCCCATCCCCCCCTCCCCCCTCTCGCCCCCCCCAACCCCCCCCAAGTATTTTGTTAATCCATGTATCTTTTTCAACGACACGTTTAGTAGTCGTTCTCTGATCTTCGTGCTATTGACCCCAATGTAAGCTTCGGAGGGTAATGCAAGACGGATTGGCGCGCATACTCAGATTTGAGGGTGTTACAACTAGTGGTCAAAAGTAGCAAGTGCTTTCATTAAAGTGGTTAATAATAAGCTGTTCTTTAACTTTCATGTTTTAAGTTTTAGCTGAATCTCAATTTTTAATAAGCCAAAAATAAGCTAGAAGCGTAGGGTCTGTTTGTACTTTTTCCATAGTTCAAGTAATCGTTTCATCTGTGTGTAAATTCTTCATAATTTGCCCCGTCTACCCTTAGTTTAGTTTCTTACACTTTCTACTAGAGTTTCAAAATAAAAAAGGAAAGACAAGAGGTTCGGGTGAAGCAAGACTCGAACCCGTGATACCTCTCGATACAAACCCCTTTAAACACTCCTATACCACTGCGCTCCTTGGGTCTTATTCGTTAAAGATCAAGGGCTTAGGTAATTTTGTGCATTTTTGGCTTATAAGCTTATAAACTGAATAAGCTTATTTTCGGGCTTATTTGTTAAGCAACTTTTTGTTTTCTTATTTTTCGTAGGATCTTTATAGTATAAAGTATTTTTTGTAAATTTTTCAGAATTTTTCGAAGTCATTTGACATTTTTTATAATTTAATTTCGTTAAAAGTTTATTTAATTCATAAAAAATACAAAAATTATCAAAAAAATATTTTGCTTTTTAGAAAAATTTTTCTTTTGTCACTATAGTTGTGGAAAAAATAGAAAGTTGTTCGTCTGGGTCAATTTTTACAACTTTTCCCTTTTTAAAGGAGCGGTCGGGTGCGCGGATTTTGTTTTGACTCGTTTTTGGTCAACGAACTTTCCGTTTTCGGTCTAGTCTTTTTGTTCTTGTCTCATTTAGTCCCTAGAGTAGTTTAGAGTAAAATTTTCTTCGCTAGAGTTATTTTTAAAGATTTTAGGTTGTTTCCCCTCTTGTTCGGGATTCGCGGCTTCTCGTTTTCTAGTTTATTTCATAATTTCTAGGTTTTTCTTAAACGTTTTTAGTTCGATTGATTATCTAACTTTGACTTTTCAACTTCCCAAATTAATCCTTCTTCAAACTCAAATCTTCGATTGTATCGATTTTCCCAATATCCCCCACCGCTATACGGTAGGGGATAACCGACCCGGAACATTCTATACTATTCTCGTATCATTGATCTTGTTGATTTTTAGACTTATATCTATATTATATTATTTTATTGTGTGTGTTATTATATATAGTGAGTGTAAAACACCAATCAGCATCCTTTGGTCAGACCGTGCCCATGACATTTTTGATGCAGCTCTGTGTAGTCGCTAACAAGCGCTCTGGTAGAGACTTCACATACGAGTGATGAGCCCATAGATGACTGATTTTCTAAAAAAATAGTGTTAAAAGATATATAGAGAGTGTGAAGTAGTTGTTTATAAAAGCTTTTCTCATTTGTTCCCACGATGTTATAGACTCTTCATTAAGTTTGTTAAACCTGGTTTTAGCTTTATCGCACAAAGAAAAAGGAAATATCAAAAAGCATTAAGGCTTTAATCTGCGTTTCAACGTATTCTGAAAATGTTGCAGATTGCGAGGGAAATTCCGGATGTGGTTCATGCGGATCGGCTCGCAGATTATCCATCAATTTATTTTCCCGAATCATATTTAAGTGAGTATTATTGATAACAAAGTTGTCATCAACATCGAGTTAAATAATGGCAGAAGTAGGAGTCGGTGCTACAGTCTTAGCACTTTCCCACATAGGCTGATCATCATGATCGAGAATTATTTGTTTGGGTTCGTCATCCTCTTCAGGTATATTTATAACGACAAAGTCAATAAACTGACCCATGCCCCCGAGTGACACTATTGATGTGCATTCGATCTCGTTGACTTTTCTGGGTAGTTGTAATCTTATAAGTCCTTGTTTTTAAACTTTTATTAAATATATATATTAGACTTACTAGTTGTTTTCCAAAAGATAGAGGATTTATATATACGTTAAGCATTTTGCAAAAAGACATTTTTATATATATAATTAAGGCTAATAGGATAATATTCAAAATAAAATAAATTATTTTCATATATTTTTTTATAATTTTCTTATTTTTATAGATATTTATTATATACTATATATTTAGTATATATATATATACTATATATATATAATATATATTATCTATATATATATTATTCTATAGATATATATTATTATATATTTTAATTTGTAGTTATATATAGCAAATAAGGATAGATAAATAAAAGTTTTTTTATAGATACGGCGTACTTTAGGAAAAGTGCACTGGCTTTTCTGAAAATTTTATGTTTTTTTTCTGAATATTATGATAAACTAGATAATTACAAATACACAAGGCATGTAATCAGATAAAATACAATTTCAAATGATTATAGACCTTAGATAGCAGATTGGGATTTTGGTTTTTGGTTTTTGAATAAGATTTTGTTTCGTGAAAATATATAAGCACGTGCGACGTACTTGGGTAAGTACGAACATACTTCCTGGGTTTTCCAGGGAGAAAGAGAGTCGCTCGGCGCACAATAGGATGTGCGGGCACGTTTGGAAGAAAAAAAATGATTTTTGGGTTTCGTTTGCCAGAAAACGGTACGGCAAGTTTGAATTTTTTTTGTGAAACAAAATAGCACAATAAACAAGAACAAATGATAACCTCTCTTACAATTCCGGTAGCCGTCGACCAAAAAACCTTGGATGTCTATTTTCCATGCTTTAGATTTATTAATAACTAGAAATGACAGAATTTTTACTAAAAACACAACATTCGAGCAAGTATACCCTATTCGAGTATAATATATTTAGGTTAAGTCCAGGTGTCGCCCCTCCACCCCACCCCCCATTAATGAGATGATGTGTGTGTTCAGAGTTTGTCAATTAGATGTTCATGGTGCTAAGGTTAATAGACATGTACGGATCCAATTAACCAATCTTTGCATATATCCAGATATTATAATGAAGGCAATTTAAAAGATGATCCAAACAAGGAATTAAAGTATGTTTGTTTAGGCAATGATCACTAAGACAATGATGTGTTTGGAATAGTATTTAAAAGTTTAGAAAATAGAGTTATCACAAGTTATAAATCCTTTCGGCCTTTAAATATAACTAGTGATTATATCGATTAATAACAACAAATCTTTTTGGCTTTTATAAGTTATTATAATCAATATATTAGATGGATTGATAGAACATTTATATAAAGAAACCTTTCAGCCTATTTTCTTATATAAAATATGTTTTACCAATTCAATAAACACATATCCAAACGCAACATATCCAAGATCACATAATGCCCAAACAAACACAAGATTACTACTCCATAATCAAAGAAGTAATAAAACACATTATGAACTCAAACAATTCAATAATAATCATATTCAAAGGATAAACAAGATTATACCAAACTCCAAGAGCAAATGATACTGATTTCACAAGAATATCCTTAGAACACTTTATGATATTCAAAGTAAAACCCAGATGCTATGAACAATTTGTTGTGTAATTGCAGAGATGTATGAGTGTGTGTCGGAAATACAAATTAAGTGTACGCTTCTTGATGGGATCAAATATCTGGGTTTGTGATGAACATCAAGTCGAAAGCATCCAAAATTCCTTGCAAGATACACATCTAACTTTGATTCTAATGGTGGTGATGATGGTGTTATCAATGGCGGTTTGGATCAAAGGTTTTTCAAGCCTTTATCACCAAAAACACCTATCCTAAGTAGTAATTGAGTTGGAGGGTTTGTGTGTGTGATGTGTGAATGAGGGACCAAGGCTTTTCGGGGGCCAAAGTGCACCGCACAAACTTATTTGTGTGCCGCACATCGGGTGTTAATGCACTTAGCATTTAATTGCCTTTAATTTTTTCACAAACTCAAAAATGTGCCGCACTTTGGTTAAAACCGCCGCACTTTGGGCCACTTCAGCACTTGGCCTTTTTCAAGGTTGTAGATAATTGAATTCCGCTCGCGTGGCCGCTTGAACCAACTAAAACGGAGTTCGTATGATCGAGTTATGATCAAAAGTGAACAAAATGGTTATCGAGAAACATTCAACTTGAGTTATTTTCTTCGTTTAAGCTTCAAATCTTCGTGTAATCTTCCCTTTTCTTCCACGACACATACCATGAACCTATAATAGTAAATATAGTCGATTAAGTATCAAAATTTCACGAGAAATGATAAAATAAATGCAAATAACGCCACTAAAAACATGTATAATTTAGGCGTTATCAAATCCCTCAACAATTAGCTATTGCTTACCCTCAAGCAATTAAAGCGAGAAAACAAGGATCATTATCTGACGAGAGTGAAAATTATTTTAGCATTAAACCAGTGTATACTGTTTTATCATAGTTACGGCAATTGTTATTATCAATTTCAACCAAACAGGGTTGTTCTTTAACGCGCGACATACATCTCTCTCCGTAAATAACTGCATTGCTAGAATTAGTCTCCTTTCAAACACACTTATATATAGCTTTTGTACAAGGCAGACCAACCATAAAAAAAAAAAAAAAACATCTTATGTATGATCTCTAATCCCATTGAAGCAAGCTAATATTGAACTTATTTTCTTTGCGCCTCAAACTTTACTTGAAAAATTTATAATCAAATAACAAGTGTTTCTTAGAATCATTAATTACTACACAGTGAACAGAGTAGATTCTTTGTTTCCTTTCATCATCCACTCTTAGACAATAACTACCACAACTCGAGCGCTCATCGACTCTACACACCTAATAAAGTACACTCCTCAACCCAAACAGAAAACAAAAACAATCTTCCACCCGTTAGCCCATTAGGACCTCATTCCAAAGTCAAAGTCAAAAAGTCAACCGAAAAGTCAACCCCGACAAAGTCAAGTCAAGACGAAGCCAAATCGAAGAAATACCTAATGGGCGAGGTCAGCCCATTAAGCTATTTAAAAGAATACTTATTTAAGCCTTAACAATTTTAGGCTTAAATATATAAGCTTAACAAGGCCCATTTAAACAAACCAACAACAACAAATGGTTGTTAAAGCCTCCAGTCTTTAACCCATACCCCTGTTAGTCCACAAGGATGTGTCCAGCAAATAGACTATACAACCTCAGGGGGCAAAACTGCCAACCCCTAAACTTCTATCACCATAGGGACTGTGACTGAAATGAGAAGATACAAAATAAGGGACTAAGTTTGCCAATTCTCAAAACTCTTTCCAGTATCACTTAAACTCTCAAAATGGTGCCAAAACACAAACGACACTGTAGCAGTGTCGTCTTCCGTCTGTACCCTGCAACACCACTCCAAAAATTGTTACCCCACTTCACCCCATGACAAACCTAGATCTCCCCACCTCACAAAACCCATTGCCACCTTGGCAATCCCCTAGTATCCCATTGGTCAAGAACAAAGGACAAGAAAATCAAGGGTTTGGATTTAAGGCCTTGATGAATACTCAAAATGAAAGGTTGGATGAAGACTTCTGGACCTCCTCAGCAAACAAACACAACTAGCACAAAGCAAAGAAGACATTCGTCTATAAAAGGCTTAGTTCACAGTTTGTAAAAAGGGAAGTAGTGTAGTCTAGTTTTAAATTTACTTTTTAATGCTTTCATTTATGTTTTCAAGTCTTTTAATTTAAATTTCCAGCTTTGTACTCTATTTTTAAGTTAATGCAATTTAAGTTTTCAAGTTTTTAAATTTTGTCTACTTTTCAAGTTTTATGCATTTAAGCTCTCTTGTGTTTAAAAGCCTTTTCTATAAGCTCTCATAAGCTTATAGAAGCTGTTTAAACTCATATCAAGCTTCTTCATAGCTTGTTGTGAGTGTACTGTTTCATTAAAGAAAATTGGAAATTTTGAGCTTTTGGAAGATAAGCTTAAAAATGATGAGCTTATGGAGTTTAGTGCTTATTGGTAAGCTAGAGGGTGATAAGGAACTGATTTGGAAGCTTATAGTTCCTAACCAAAGCATTTGACCTTTGTAAGTTGCAAAAATTTATTTTCATGCCATTTTATGCATTTGCTTATTTTTAGCTTATTATTGCTTATTTCTGCCTTATTGATGCTTATTTGTTCTTACTTATGCTTATTTGATCAAGTTTTGTGCAAGTCATGCTTTGTTTTAGCTTATTTTCAAGTTTTTAAGATTTAAGGGGGTGTTTGGGTTAACCACTGATTTTGGTAAAAAACATGTTTTGGTCATTCAAAGTCCACAAATCTGATTTCAAATCATTAAATATCAATGTTTAAGAAAGTTTTTACAAGTTTGATTCAAGTTTTCCATGGTTTTCATGGTTTTATAACTATGAGTTGAATTTGTGGACTTATTATGAATTTTAGGTGCATAATCTTCGATTTTAAGTTTGGGCAATGTTTAAGAGTTGTTTTGAGTCCATTTTAGTCATTAAAATGCATTAAAAATCTGGTCTTAGAGTCTTGGTCATTGTTTCATTCAAATACAACTTTTTTTCAAACTTGTTTAATGTTAACTATGGTGCTTTTTATGTTTTATTGTGCATTGGTTTTGATTTCAAGTTTTGAGGTTTGAGAAGTGTGTTTTAACACAATACTTTCATCTTTAAGGTTAGAATCTGGTCTAAGAGTTTAAGGATCTGTTTCATGTTTAAAATCTAAATGGGTCAAAACAGTCAAGTAATGGGTTAGCTTTAAGTCCAAGTAGGCCTTTTCTATTAGCTTTTTAACTGCTTATATGAGTTTCAAACTCATTTTTCTTGGCTGATTCTTATAGTTAGGTATATAAGCTTCAACTTTGCTTTTTACCTTTTTGCCATAATGATCCATTAAGCCCTTCTAAATTAGCTTAGAAAGTAGCTTAGTAGGCCTGCCTGTATTTACGATTATGCCATTCTTATGGCTTATTTGTGCTTTTAGCAATTCTGCTTATTCTAAGGTGCTTATTTCTGGTGAATTTTCCTTCTTAGGTATCTAGGATTAGTTAGTTTAGCTTTTTAGCCTTAGTTGTAGCTTAATGAGCTTATTTAGTTTAGCCAAAAGCGTCATCAGTTAGTTTTTTTTAGAATTAAGCAAATCTTAAGTCTGTCACTTAAAAGCTCATTTTTTAGCTTATTTATTGCTTTTCAAAAATAGTTTTAGTTTGAAGGTATGCTTATTTTTAAGTCTTTGATAAGTTTGTGTAAAAAGTTTTTAAAAATTTTTATGATTTTCAAAAAGGGAGTCACAGGGGTCTAACCTATGACCTCCCCCTCGCAAACACAATGTTCTAACAGTTCACTCAATACCATATGTGCTAGTAGTTCAGATTGGTATACTTTTATACTATTTTCATTTTAAGTCATTTTAACAAGTTTGCTTATGTAAGCTTATTTGATTTTTATGGGCTTATTTATAAGCCGAATTTTAGCGGCCTTATTTTTCTTAAATTAGTTATAGTATTTTATACCTTCAGTAATTTTTTGGATTTTTTATAAAATCGTTTAGTATTTTTTATAATTAATTTAGATAAAATCCGTTTTTAATTCATAAAAAAAAGTCAAAAAAAATATAATTCTTTTTTTTAAAACTTTCTTTTATCAAATAGGACTTAGGAATATTAGATTTGCATTTGTAGGGTCAAAATTTTAGATTTTCGATTTTTAAAGAACGAGATTGAATCCCGTTAACGTTTTTCGTGTTTTCAAGCTTTTATTGATTTCGTTTTTAGTTTATTTTTCTTTGTTCTTACATTTTAGTCATTTAGGGTTTATAAAAAGTTAAAAAATCATTTTAGGATTAAATTTTGTTAATTTAGGTTTTAAGTAACGTTTTTTTAGGATTCTCGTTAACGTTTGTAGCTTAAATATTTAAATGTCTTAATTGTTTAGATTATCTTTTACATGCTTTTTCCCGTAGATGTAGAATTCCCAATCAAAACTTCATATTTATTCAAGCACGTTCCAAAACCGAAACTTGATTCTCAAATTCACGCCTCGTCGAAGGAAACGACCCGGGTACAATTTAAGCTTGCGAAAACATATATATTATTTTTATTTGTAAGTAGTTAACTAATCCTTGGTTTAAGATGTTGGTTAATTATTTACCTCTATTATATTATACATAACTATTATTGTGACGAATCAGTAATTCGAATCTATAAGCGATTGTGACAGAATTGTTCATAGTTTCCGGGTTTTACTTTGAATATCATAAAGTGTTCTTGGGAAATTCATGTGAAATCACCATATTTTGCTCTTGGAATTTGGTATAATCTTGTTTATCCTTTGAATATGATCTTTATTGAATTCATGATGAATGTTATGTGTTTTGTTACTTGTTTGATTATGGAGTAGTCATCTTATGTTTGTTTGGGCATATTGTGATCTTTGATTTGGAGCGTTTGGATATGTGTTTATTGAATTAGTAAAACATATTTTATACAAGAATATAGGCCGAAAGGGTTCTTTTATATATGTGTTTAATCATTCCACTAAATATATTGGTTATAATAACTTATAAATGCCGAAAGGATTTGTTGTTATTAATCGATATAATCACTTGTTATATTTAAAGGCCTAAAGGATTTATAACTTGTGATAACTCTATCTTCTAAACTTATAAACACTTTTCCAAACACATCATTATCTAAGTGATCATTGCCTAAACAAACATACCTTAATCATTTGATTGAATCATCTTTTAATCACTTTCGTTATAATATCCGATATATGCAAGATTAGGTTAATTTGATCCGTGACAATCTTATTAACCTTAGCACCTTAATTACAAACTGTGAAAACTTCAATTCCCGTGGAACGACCTGGACTTACCTAAAAACTATACTATACACGAACGGGTATACTTCCCGAGTGTTTTGTTTTTAGTAAAAATCGGTATTTCTAGTTATTATAAATTTAAAGCTTGCAAAACACACATCAGGATTAAAGTGTCTTGAATTGATTGTAGTCACCACCAAACCCGTGCCAGTCTCTCAGGCTGAAACCCCCTAATTTTCCTGTTAGAATTAGGATTAGAACTAACATATGATTAGCATAGGTTTGACTTAGATTAGAATTAACTTAAATTAGATAACCAAACTATTAATAAATTGAAACATTTAACCTCGCTTCAAGTGTTTGACACCCTACTTACCACGAATCTACCTCCGACCGGGTACACTACGCGTTAAAGTGTTGTTTTTGGTTAAGTCGGAAAAATATAAATTTAAAAACTTGAATCATAAAAATATACACCATACAACGACACATCACTCTTCCTGATCCTGAGAAAGATATTATCTCATTCGTCAATCAGCTTAGATGTTCTAAGACTATTAGGACGATCTCTGCACTTAGAGTCAATGATATGTACCAATCCTGGAGAACATTTTTGACCATGATTAACAAGTGTTTGACATGGAAGGCTACTACTTATGATCATCCAAGACTTCATATGCTTCAATTATTATAGGGAATGGTCACATGCACCAATGTTGACTTCGCTGATCTCATTTGGGAATAATTCAAGTACCAGATTGAGTCCCGGGGAGTTAGTAGACCGAAGCAGGAAATGATGTGTTTTGCTAGGTTTACAAAGCTCATTGTTAAATACAACTATCTCAGCATGGCCAAATCTCCAAGAGACCCCTATCTTTCCACCAGGTCATCAAGCTTGATACAACTCTTGGGAATCTGAAGTTTGCAAACAAGGGAACAAAAGATCCTATCTTTGGAATAGATACTTCAGCTGTGATGCTAAATGATGTAATAAAGGCCTTTGGTAACTATTCAGAGTATTTAGAAAAGTCTAAAGGATCTGCACCTGTCAAAGCTACCGACATAGGTAAAGGTTTGCTTATGAAAGAAGGAGTTGAGATTGCTGTTGAAAGAGTGAGTATACCTAAGAGGAGACGCTCCAAGACTGTAATTGAACAAGTCGCTCAATATGAGGAGGGAGAAAATGTAGTAGACTCTGAGATGACTGAAGAAGATGAAGAACCATTGGTCAGAACAAGATTAAGTGGAGTTTCCATTGGTGGAGACGCTCGCATAGAATCCGAAGAAGAAGGAGTTGATTACTCTCAAAAGTTGAAAGGATTAGAAACTATATCCGAAGCTGCACAATTTAAGTTGAATATGAAGAAAGCAAGAAAAGCTAACAGACATGATTTCTTTATTCAATACGTCCAAGAGGCTCAGGTGAAGGATCTGGTATAACTCTAGAGGTTCCTGATGAGCTAACCCTTAAAAGCTCAAATGTGGGAGTTGTGTAATACTTGAGGTTCGGATAAGCCAAAGTGATTACTCAGCAGTTCTAGCTCTGATTATTCAGAATTTCAGTTGAACGACGTTCTCAGTGATAATAAGGGATGATGCACACTGAGAATACCTGATGAAGCAAAAGAAAGAAAGCGAGACTGAGAAGGGACAACTGAATGGAACAACTGACAAAGGAGCACCTTACAGAAAAGTAGGCTAGAGAAGAAAAAAATGGGGATAGTCAACAAGGTAATGTTGTACAAGCTTGTGTTGCACTAGCTGATGTTCATAAGACTGAACCACTGTTGGAAAATCCTGAGGCAACAAAAGTCAGTTCCAGTCTGACTTTATCAGCTGCTGAGTTCACTAGTCAATTTCTCAATGACAATCCTGAAATGACTGTTAATGATGTGTTGAAATATTCGGTTGAACCTGTGAGTTGATCAACGTGGATGTTCCAATTACTCAAGCAAAACCGACTAGATAGAGACCTCCACTAGTTGATACAACCGTAACACTGATTCAACATAACCAAAAAGAAGCAAACTTAAAAGAATCCTCAAGAAATCCAAGAGACCGAAATCTCAAGTTGATGTGGGTGAGCTTGACAATAGTGTCACCAGACTTGAGAAGAAGGTCCATGCAACGTCCAGTTTCAACCTCCCTGAAGAAATTGGTAAGTCTGTAAAAGCTCACTTCAAGAATGTTCTACCAAAAGATGTTTCAGATTTTGGTAAAATCAAAATGGAGAAAGCAGCTAAGAAGAGCTTGCCAAAGTCCTCTACAACACCTTTTGATCAAACAGCTCTTGATATTTATAATTAAAAGGACATCCGAAACATAAAGCTCTATATGATGCCCTTGTAGTCTCTCTAAGTGTTGATGGGGATGACATGGATAAGCAGCTTAAAGATCCACCTGTTCATAAGAAGAGACGTAGGGATGATAACGATCAGGACCCTCCTATAGATGCTGATAAAGGGTCCAAGAAAAAAAGGAAGGATGCTGACATCTTTGAAGAAAACCAAAGATCATCCTACTTCTTCTAAGAAATGTACAACTTCATCCAAACCTTCAAAACCTGATAAATCTGTGCAAGAAGATGAAACAGTTGAAGTGCCTGATCAAGAAGAGGTAATTGATGATGAAGAACCAATTGTAGATGAAGTGGTTAACACTGAAGAACATCCGCAAGATGATGTTGGTCTAAATCACGATAGGTCCAAGTGGTTTAAGCAAACTCCCAGACCAGAAACTCTTGATCCAGAATGGAGCAAAGACCCAAATACTGACGTTGGACCGGAACATAATTGGTTTCATGAACTAGAGAAAACTGCAAAAGATCAAGGTGAATTTGATGATCTGATGGTCTCTACAATTGACTTTTCGAACTTTATTAAGCATCGTGTCAAGAAAGATAAAATCATTAAAGCCAACTTAGAAGGCTATGTTTTTAAACTTCTCAAAGGAACCTACAGAAATAGTATTAAACTGGAATACCACTTGGAGCAGCGTTAATTGGCCTTCTCTAAACAGCTAGATTGGACAAATCATGAAGGAGACAGATGCCCATATGACTTGAGCAAGCCACTACCTTTATAAGGTCCTCTAGGTTAACTAACCATTCATGTAGAATTTTTCTTCAATAATGATCTTGAATATCTGACAAATGGAAATAAGGAAAGGAAATATGCTGCATCAGTAACAAAGATAAAAGCTGCAAGGTATGATCTAAAATTCATTGAAGACATGATTCCAAGGTTGTAGAGCTCAAGAAAAGTGGCTAATGACAAGGATGCTACACTTGGAATCTCTCATTGGGGGTCCTAAACGACAACTATTCTATAGATCAAGAAATGCAGCCAAGTCACGGCATGACGTCTTCTCACATTTGCAGATTCTAGGTGTTATCAGGTTAGCGATAAATAATCAGTTTGGATATGGTTACTTGAAAGAGATTGTTGTCGGAAGAGCAGATTTGAATGAATATTCATTTAGTGAAGCTGATTTCTCCAGACTTCATTTGAATGATATTGAAGACTTATTTCTACTTTGTGTTCAACGAAAGATTCACAACCTCATGGGTGAAGAAATTATTCATCTGATAAATTCCCTTTATATGTTTACCAAAAGCATCGTTATTCAAAAGAGGGTAGAGGATGTGCAGCTTGGAGTGGAAAGTTACCAAACGAATATCAACATCACCAAGCCACAAACCTAATGTGAAGGAATCTCAGTCAAGGAACCATACACCATCTTCTATAAACCAAGAGGAGTTATCTATATGAACAGGAACAACCAAAAGAGACTCATGAGAGCTGATGAGTTATACAAGTTCAGTGACGGTACTCTCAAGGATGTTCGTGATAACCTGCATGACATGTTGCATAACTTCAAGCTGGGTTACAATGCTGCAATGCCAAAAAGAAAGTGGTCAGAGAAAGATCAAGAATGGACTACTAAGATGCTCATAATCCGTCTTTCCAGCAACATATCATATGTTGCTGGAAAGACGGATTATGAGGAGCTTGGAGTGTTATGTTGGTGGTAGACTAAACAAGACGGACTACAGACTACGAATATGGACAATCTGACTTTGTCAGTCTTTGTCCTGCTAAAATTGAGGTCATGTTTCGTACTTTATCTTGTGAATATGTATATATATAGTGTAGAATAATAAGTATATATGTGTTGAGTACAAATTTTCATTATTTTTTCAATAAATTCAAAATCTTTTAAAATATGTTCTCAACACTATATCCTTCCCTCAATAATTGAGGGGGAACATTAAAATGTTCCTAATAAGCATGTTAATCAGTAACATTATTCTTCCCAAAAGTTTTAATCAATTGCTATTCAAAATATCAAAAGATCTGACATCTTTGATAAGGGGAGAAAATGTGATTAAAATATATGGATTATATATGTGATCTTAAGTGACTCAAGTGCGGCTTCGTCCTTATATGTGCAAAACACTTTCAAATATCGATGCACATATGGAGGAGGGGCAATTTTTTGAAAATAAGAAACTATCAGGGTACAAAAGTTTTGATTTATATCACAAGTACCTTGATCGGTTTTTAAATGGTTTTATGGCAAGAATGGGAATACCAAAAGACCGACCAAATGATGATGTTTCAAGGAGATATAAGACAGTTAAGGTTAGGTATTTGTTCCATGATCCAGCCAGAACCAAAAGGATCTACCTGGGGATACTCCACTAGTTAGAGTAGAAGTCTTTAGGTATGATATAAAAAGGGGTTGAAGAATGAAAAAAAATTGTAAGGATAAAGTGTGTAAAGAAAGAAGCCCTCCATACACTTAGGCAAAAACTAGGTCAATACATATGCTATCAGAATCACACAGTTGATTGCTGGTATTGAAGATAATCATCATGGACCTAGTGATGTAATGCACAATCCTCCCTAGCTACTCAGACTTCTCTCAAAAGAAGTTTGTTTCATTTCTCACAGAGATTAAACACATTTCTATTAACTTTCTCACTTCGAGTTAGTTGGTATTGAAAAGGTGACAGTCTGTTCCAACCTCTGATCACTAAAACCAAAACGCATTCTTGAGTCTAAAGCCAAAAGAGATCATCAATAAATCTCATTAGGACAATATTCCAGATTACTCTCGTTGTTCATATACTGTGAACACAAGTGATATATATAAAGAGTCCTATGCATTATCCTTATGATCTTGCCAGAACATCAGAGTGATACTTTTAAGTATTCATAGTGACGCTGGGAATCCTTCCAGTGCTAACATCAAACAAACACTACGGTAGGTAACTTGTGCAATCCTATACGGATAAAACTTATGACAACTGGATATCGATTTGGTTCAGTATATGAATTGACGGTTTTTGGATTTTTAATAAATAAAACTCTCGATGTGTTATAAAACTTTTTACTATGTAACACATCGATTTATTTTCAAACCGTTTTTCTCGTTAGACCTTTAACAACTTCATAGTTTAAGAGGTCGATCTCGTGTCCATGGGCAGCCTCAAAAGGGCATTTGGGCATGGGAAGACTAAACACGAATTGACGACTCAGTCGGTGAGATATTAACTCACTGATTCACTCTTATCGTGTTGTCTGCTGTGAGACGTTCCGATAATGAGAACAAGCAAGTAACGGTGAATCTAGTACAATTTGTGTTAGAGGATCCAATACTTTAAGCTGGAAATCCTGTCAAGGAGGTTCTTCCAAATTGAACCTACCTGATCACAGGTCACTCCTCACGGAACTAAAGGTTAATGCTACCTATATTCGACGAATGACATAACCATATTCGTCCATAACTGTGCTTATTACTAATAATTAATTACAGGTTATAAAATGGTGGTGGTGTCTTACTCCAGCAGATTCGAATTCATAGCCTCATGCTCATACTCGATTAACGAATATAAAGACATGATGAAAGCTCAAGTACATGTTACTCAAGTCTTCCGCTACTATGGTACTCAAAGTATCATTTGAAGTCATAAAGTGTTCAAGATGATGCATTCCAAGAGAAATTGTCCGTTAGCTTTCAAGATGAAGTTAAGTATGAGCATGTTGATCCAAAAGTCACAAGATCATAAGAAGGCGAAAGATTACAAGATGATGAAGAGATGATGTATGATTGATGATCTCAAGAAGCTCAAGATCACAATAAAGTCAAGCGTGTTGGAACAAGCTAAATATCAAAGTTCACTACATATTACACAAGATAAAGAACATGAATCAAGACTACGAGCAAGGATTGAAGACATTCATAGAATACTAAGCTTAAGTTTATTGTAAAATGGAGTGACCTCCCTTAGGGAGAGATTATTTAGAATCAAGAAAAGACTCGGTCACTTCTAAATATATAGTTCATAGCTCGTAGTTAAATGTGTATTAATTAAGTAAAGGAAGCGGGTCGACCCATGGATAGTCCATGGATCCAAACGACTCATCCAACCCTTGTAACTATAAATACCCTCTCTACACATGAAGAGGGTGTTGGTTTTCATTCTATCATAATACATTTTCCATGTTTCTCTCTCTAGAAAACCTTCCAACCTTCTTTCTCTCTCTAACTTATTCGTGTAGTATAGATGTGTGGGATTGATATTGTATAATGGCCGATGAAATTTACTATCTGATGGAGGTCGAAGAAGAATTTTTTTAGAGAGAAACTTGAAAGAGAAGCGCGCATATAAAGGCTGAAACAAATTCTCACCGAACATCGGAAAGAAATTCCTGTAATCGAAAGAAGGTACGAAGAATAGTGGCATGATGAATTTTAATCATAGGGTAATGATAACAATGACAAACTTTCGAAATACTACGACGACATGCACCTGACATCTTCTGATATCTACTAATTTCAATCAGATGGCATGTTTAGAATTTTCACTATATTTTTCTTCTAAATACCTACGAATTATGTAATGGTAACATTTGATTTTATATAAAGGTTTTCATATATCTTGACTATTTACTTGTTCATAAAAACCAGGTACCCAAAATTGGTTATTTTAATAAAATTCTATCCAAAGATAGTTGATACAGATAAATAACTTCCAAAGAAAGCCATAGAAAAAAATTGGAAAATATATTCCAAACACCACTAAATTCAGATACAAAATTCTACTCAAAATTACTCCACATGAATAAATAACATCTGGCACCTATATTCACATACGGGTAGCTTTAAAAAACCCGCAATATAAACACAAAGGCAACATATAAAAAAAGAAAGAAAATTGCATGCCGGTAAATGATTTAAAGTTCGTATACGACTTACATTAAAAACAAACGCGAAAAACATAGGCACCCGTTGAATCACATTCAAACAGATACACCTATCCTTAAAGAAAGACTATATTCTTTAAACGGGCTATTCTAAATACGGGTTACATACATTGCTTGTTGTCAAAGTAGAATCAATATGTAAGGTGTACATGCTAACATCAGTTTGTTAAATACATGACTTACTTTAAAACTCAATACTAAAGTGCAAGACACATTTTGATCGACACTTACACATTTATAGTTAAACTTCGATTTCATCCATCCTTTTTCTAACAGTTTCTTGGATAGCCTAAATACAAAACAAAATAATACATTAATAATCGAACAAACAATGTTTTTGGCGAGAATGAAAGGCTCATATTAGTTAAAGTAAAATGAAGATAGCAAATGAACACGTGAACATTCACGCAACGAGCAAAATAAAAAAAAAACATATTTCAAACGCCATAAAATTCAGTTAATAATCTTACCCAAAAACACTTTATATGAACAAATCACCTTTGCTGTGTATATTTACTTAACGACAGATATAAATAACACATAGTCAAACATAAATGTGACAACCGTCAAACTCAGGTGAGCTACCGTTTGAGTTTCTATAATGTCTTTGTCTAAAACTACTTAAGTTAAGTTCATTTCATGCTTGTTGGGTCATTCTTGTGCTTAGATTTCTATTTTTAGGAACCCTTTCCTTACGAACGTGCCTTCGACCTATGATCTTAGTTAAACATCTTTAACAATCAACGATATGCTCAAATCACTTTAAGTTAGTGTCATAACTCTCGGGAAAAATTATTTCAACTAAATTATACATTTCACTTTCACTTAACTATATACATTTACATTTAAGTCACCTAACTTAAAAATACTTACACTATACACCAAATTTTTAACTTATACATTTTTATACAATTACATATACATACATATGCACAAATTTAACACACACAAAAAAATCCCCCTCTTTTTTCTTGAACCCCGAACCGGCCACCCCACCCCCCTTGGGAACTAATCACCTTGTTTTTCTTCTTGAAACCCCTTTACACAACCTCACTTCCCCATAACACTCTTCCACACTTAATCATTATCAACCATACAAACACACCATTTTCTCTCAACTAGGTTTTCATCCCTCTTCCTCTCCTTTTCTTGTGGTCGGCCAAACAACAACACCACCCTATCATCATCATAAAAATCTTATAATCCCTTATGAAACATCACTATCAAACACCCTTAAACCACCCTTAGAACAATCCACCTTCGAAAATCCATCAAGGAGAACCATTAAGATCCTCAAGAACTTCATCCCTTGGGTCATCTCATCATCTAATCGATTTTTTAAATGTAAACTAGAGGTGCAAGACAACTTGTGTCCATATTGCACCAAAAAGCTTTCATAGTGCAAGACGACTTGGAGTTAGCACTAAAGATTTGGAGACAGTACCTGTACGGTACAAAGTGCACGGTCTTTATCAATCATCAGAGTCTCCAACACATCATTGATCAGAAATTTCTTAACATGAGATAGAGGAGATTGATTGAACTACTAAGCGACTTTAATTGCGAACTCAAATACCGATCTGGTAAGGCAAACATGGTTGCAGACGCTCTGAGCAGTAAGAAGAGACTAAGACCTTCACGGGTACGAGCATTGGGAATGAAAGTTCAGACGAGCCTAAAATCTCGCAAACTAGACGCTCAAGACGAACCAATAATGGAAGAGAACATTTAGGATGAGAAACTCTATAATGCGGACCAAATATTTGAAGTTTGGTCTGATAGGGTCAGATATTTGAAAGGACGAGACTAAAATCTCGCATACTAGATGCTCAAGTAACCTCATCTTTTCATGAGCGCGCCATCATGCTTAGGAACAGGCTGAATTTAAGGACAAAATTATTTTTAACGGATGGATGATGTGATAACCCTCAAACTCAGGTTAGCTACCATTTGAGTTTCTAAAATGTCTTTGTGTAAACCTACTTATGTTAAGTTCATTTCATGCTTGTCGGGTCACTTTCTGCTTAGATTTCTATTTTTAGGAACCCTTCCCTTACGAACGTGCCTTCGACCTACGATCTTAGTTAAACATCTTTAACGGTCAATGATATGCTCAAATCACTTTAAGTTAGTGTCAACTAACTTATACATTTCACTTTCACTTAACTATATACATTCACATTTAAGTCACCTAGCATACAAATACTTACACTATAAAACAAAATTTTAACTTATACTTTTTTGTACAATTACATATACATATATATGCACAAATTAAACACAAAATAAAAAATGTTTTTCCCGCTCTTTTTCTTGAACCCCTAACCGGCCACCCCACCCCCTTTTGGGAACCAATCACCTTATTTTGCTTCTTAAAACCCCTTTACACAACCTCACTTCCCCATAACACTCTTCCACACTTAATCATTATCACACATACGCACACACACCATTCTCTCAACTAGGTTTTCATCCCTCCTCATCTCATTCTCTTATGGCCGGCCAAACAACCAGACCACCACCATCATCATAGATATCTAGCAATCACTCAAGAAACATCAATATTAGGCACGCTTAAACCACCCTTACAACAATCCACCTTCAAAAATCCATCAAGGAGATGTTGGTGATTTTAGTATCATCGTACATTTTATGTAATTAGGATTACCAGAGGCCAAATGGATTTCAAGTTATGTTATAATACAAGACAAGAGGTGTGAAGTACACACTTGTATAAACTAATTAACTTGATTTCGGATATGATGAATGTAACACCCCCAAAATGCGATACGCAGTGAAATACTACGATTGGGGTGCTATTTCATAATACATGCACACAAGTCCCAGTAAACGTTCAAATATACGTTTATAAAACACAATTTCATTTATTAGAAAGATCAGAGTTACATAGGTCCAAATACCATTATAGAAATTATTTCTAAAAGTCACAACACGACTTGATTTCTAAAACACTTGTTTAATTAATGACACTACTTCACCGAGACACCGTCCTTGATGTTCGCATTCCGTCCCATCAAAGCCATCAACAACAATTAACCTGATATACATGCTTAAAAACGTCAACAAAACGTTGAGTGAATTCATAGAGTTTACAAATAATAGTTAGAACGCATAATTTGGTTCAACAAAACATATAACGTTGGCTCGTAAGTCAAGTTATAAAAATAGTGATTTCCAACTAAAGAGCCCGTGTACCGAAACTTAACACATTCATCCCGTAGGACGAAATCATGTCTGATAAGTATGACACTTCTCCTAATTCTAATTGGTCTACACTCACTCTCATAGGTACTTCAAGCCACAATCGTCAACAAGACTTTCGGCGATGTCCAACCACCTTATCATGTCCTAAGTTCTTACTTGGACGATTATACCCATTTACTTACAACCTAAGCCGCATCACTGGCCACGAAAAAGTGACATGAACGCTCACTACCATTTAAAGCACATAGCACATAGAGCACATATTCCACATAATTTGGCGGTGACAGTCCCGCTACAACACATAATCTTAAATGACAAATCAAAATCAATTAAGAAAACAACGAGCATCATGGACTTATTGCTCGTTCGACGAAAATCAAAAATTTCAACGTTTCTTTGTGGCGACTAGCATCGTTGGCTTGGTCCCATCTCATTGTGTAGCATCATTAATGAATGAAATCATCAAGTCAAAATACTCACACTCCTAATTCAATACCGCTCTACTTAATACGTTGGCTATTTCAGTTGTTCCTCTAGTAATGGAAACGGACGTTACCATTTAGCTAGAATCTCAATCAATTCGCCACTCTCTACGCCCTTGGGTCGTCACATCCCGGAGTAAGGGCCACTACACTTAACCATAGGTCAAGTATCGTATAGTGTCCCATTAAAATCCTTGACGATTGAGGTATGTCATAACTACACTACCACTACTCTCTTTGACGGGAGACGAAAAGAATTTTCTTTACGGCCATCAGTTGATACATCAAGGGCAACACACATCTCACGTAGGAGAAGTCTTCTCCATTCCTCATTTCCAACCTCGGAATTAACCTTCTCAGCTTCCACCCACCTTTCAACATTTGACTTTCTTTGACTTTTATACTTATATTTATTTTTACTCAAATCTGACCCGCGCCAAACGACCCTCTAAATCACATATTCACGATTCGGAGTATAAAGAGATTTTATGCGAAACGATATTACGGACAACTTTTTACTTTTAGCCGAGAATGCCCTTTTTCAATTCTGCTGTAACTTGTATTTTTAGTAAAAACGCAGCAGTTTGACCATCGGTTTTGACCCGCTATATCACGTTTTCGTGACTTTGACCAAGAAGAGATTTTATGTAAAACGTCGTTCCGGACAACTTTCGTGCTTCGCCGGAAGGCTGAAACGGACTCAAAAGTGCCTAAAATAGCTGTTGAAAATCAGATCAACAAGCTATATTTTAGAAAATAGCTGTCATTTTTATACACAAATTTCCAACTTCGATCGGCCATAACTTATTCGTTATTAGTAGTTAGAATCTCTACTTAATATCAAAACGATCGTCTCGGAAAGCTTTAACATATTCTCAAGCCCAAAATTAGATTTCCCAAAATCTCGACCTTCGTTTTGTGTGCCAAACTTTCTGTCCGAATTTACATGTTACAAAACACTATAAAAATCATTTTCTCAATCACCCAATATCATCTAGCCTATTTGGCGCAAGTACAATCGGATTTCATCACATCCAATAATTCTAAATCTATTAAATCGCAAAAACAAAAATAACACAAGTATTAAAAATACTTACAAAGCTATAATAGGCAAGATCGGACAAGAATGTAATTCGACTCGTTCCCTCTTGTGTCTTGCCGAACTCGAACCAACCCCAGACATCAAAACCGGACTTTTCCCATTTAAACCGAGCTTCAAATAATGTTTATCTAGCTATTTTAAACATCCCTTTTAAACGAAATTGTTTGAAACTAACCCGATTCCTAAACTCTAAAAATACTCATTGAGCATTGTTTTATTTTATTGCATTAGTTCGTATGTGTGGAAATGAAGAGAGGATTCTGAAAATATAAGTTGATCATTGTGCATGTGACTTTTTTTGGCGACATGGCGGTTTCCAGTGACCGGAAAACTTTTCTGATGGTGGAGGGTGGTGGTTTCCGGCCGAAGTCACAAAGGAGGGGGAAAGGAAGAAGATTTTTGTAAAGAGTATAATAGTGTGTGTGCTAGTTCTTATATAGAAAATGTCTTTAGTCATTTGGCAATAATAGTCCTTCCTCCTTTTCTTCTTTCAAACTTTTGACACGTCTATGTTTTACTTAAATTATAAACCGACAACCGTGGCTCGGGTTTACACTTCTGAGACCATTTTTATTTTCGTCACGTTTTATTTTAGTTTCTAATATTTAATAAAATGTGTACATTTTAAAACACGAATCCGGCTCAAGACAAGGAACAAAAGACGACATTTATAAAAATAATGAATTTGCGATCTTAAAAATAATAACGAGATGCGTCGAAAAATTTTACGTTGCTCAAAACGATTAACGAACACGCGGTCAAACGGTGACTCGCGAAACGTCAAAAATAAAAATTATCAAAATTTCTCAAAATTATTCGTAATAAAATACGAAAATAATTATTTACGACAAATAAAATTTTAAATGTCGACGTTCGCTCACGAAAAACTCGTAAAATAATAATAATAACGTCGAACTCGCGATTGTCATACGCGTCGTGAAACTCGGGTTGTTACATTTCACCCACCTTAAAGGAGCGCCGTCCTCGGTACTCATCCTTTCCTACTTGCCTTATCGTTCGTTCGCGGCATGACGGCTTCTCGTCATCGCGCAGATTCCTACGTTCTTTCAAAATAAATATGCGATGCAGTACTTGCTCCGACTATTCCGGATGGAAAGTCAACAAAACAAGCGGTAAATTATACCCACGAAATCTAAACAAAATCATAGTAGCTCTTATCAAAAGAGGCAAAAACAAGTTGCGAAAATATATCCAACAAAACCAAATCACGTCGTTCTAACTTTTATAGCCGCGTTCTTCATAAGGAACAATATACGTCACGGAATATATCCGATTGAAATAATTATTACGTGGTTCTCCCGAGAAATTTTCTAAAATGGATGATCGATCCAAACTTAGTTGGGGATCATATAAACAACAAAACCAAGGGCACCTTGCTTATCAAACCAAGGCCGAAACTTACGTTGTTAATTAAAATCAAAGTATATGTCGCACTCAAATACGGAATTATACCAATATTTCAAACCGAGAATATGCTTTGTTACCAAAAATCCAAAACATACGTCGCTAACTAAAACCAAGATAGACGTCAATAATCAAATTCGATATATATACTTATATCATTATCCAAATCAAAATACTCATCATTATTCAAAACCAAAATACACATGTCGCCCTTCCGGTCTCATCCAATAATGCCTCACTGGTTGCGAAAAAAATCCGAAACACATTAGATCTTCTAATCATCTTACAATATTGCCCACATAATCACATAAGTACCTATTGTACGCTCGCCATCTTTTACATGATGACTCGATGAATTGGCCTCATACTAAGGCATTCATCACGCCCGCTTTCAACCAAGCATTGGCGATTATTATCACATATCAGATTCGCTTTCCTTTGGAGATTTTGGCATAATTATTCTTTCTAACACTTAGGTTTTATACCCCTACGGTCACATTTTCCTCATCGTACCGAGCTTGCCACAAAGTCAAGCCACCTCGACGATAAATCCAACACAAACACAGCTAATTCAAATTAGTCTACACTCACTCTTATGAGTACTTCAAGCCACAATCGTCAACAAGACTTTTGGCCATGTCCACCTACCTTATTACGTCCTAAATTCTCACTTGGACATTTACACCCATTCGCTTACATCCTAAACCGCATCACTGGCCACGAAAAAGTGACATGGATGCTCACTACCATTTAAAGCACATAACACATAAAACACATATTCCACATAATTCGGCGGCGACAAGCCCGCTACAACACATAATGTTAAATGACAAATCAAAATCAATTAAGAAAACAATGAGCATCATGGACTTATTGCTCGTTCGACAAGATCAAAAATTTCAACGTTTCTCCATGGCGACTAACATCGTTGGTTTGGTCCCTTCTCATCGCGTAGCATCATTGATGAATCAAATCACAAGGCGAAAATACTCACACCCAAAACTTAATACCGATCGACTTAGGAACATTGGCTATTTTGGTTGTTCCTCCAGTAATAGAAACGGACGTTACCATTTAGCTAGAATCTCAATGAATTTGCCACTCTTTATGCCCTTGGGTCGTCACGTCCTAGAGTAAGGGCCACCACACTTAACCATATGTCAAGTATCGTATAGTGTCTCATTAAAATCCTTGACGTCATCAGGTATACTTACGACTATACTACCACTACACTTCATTTTGGGGAATCAATTGATATATTTAAGGTATCATGCCTCCAATGTAGGAGAAGTCTTCTCTATTTCTCACCTTTAACCTCGGGATTAACCTTCTCAGCTTCCACCCACCTTAGGAATCTTGACATCTTCAAGAAGATCCTTTCTCGGTGTCGGTATCAGGTTCACACCCTTGGTTGCTCAATTCTACCATTGCTTACTAGCACACCGAGTATACTT
Source organism: Tanacetum coccineum (assembly GCA_026074375.1). Lineage (NCBI taxonomy): Eukaryota > Viridiplantae > Streptophyta > Magnoliopsida > Asterales > Asteraceae > Tanacetum > Tanacetum coccineum. The sequence goes on along the minus strand of BQNB010006104.1, from coordinate 8,123 downwards.
GGTCTTGATACGTCTTCATAACAATCACCGCTCTTAAATACTACGAACTAAACATCACTCCTTTCTAGACACACTCGTTCCGAACAATACCGTAGGTATTTCTGCTTCGGAGCAACTCGGTCATAATGACTCGCATGAGACTCTCTCCATGCAGTTGATAAGAATAGGGTTACTTGCATAAGAATCTGTAATAGGGTAAAAAAATATTTTCTCCTTCCGGAAGCTTGACCCAAACATTTATCTCAATTTCCAAGTGTTTTAAGGGTGACGATTTATCCGACATAGTGTGGTTCTTCCTAAATTATGCATAGTTGATCAGGTTATGCATAATTGAGGACCAAATGACATCATGTCCTTACTCGCCAAAACGTTTATTTTTCATACGCTACACGCGTAAATTAATTCCAAGAAAATTTTCAAAGAGTAAAAATCTAATTGTTTTAAAAGAGAGAAAAGAAGATAGCACCACCTTCCATTCTTATATTTCTAAAAAAAATTTATTCATACACATTATGTAAAAAGAATATTTTTATTTTAATTTTTTTTATAAAAGGGTTTATTTGACACCATAGGGTCAGTTTATGAAATTTGAAAACACATTTTCCATTGTTTACACAAACAATTTATACAACATAGTCAATATGATTCGCGCAACGACATTTGTTCAACACACAAATTTGTTATTGCAATTCACATTTTTAAAATCATTGATTCACAAAACATCATTAGATACAGTTTGGTCAACGGTCACAGCAAGTTTCAAAAGTAATACCCACTCATGGACTATGCAAGCAAGTAACATACACCTACGAAAGATTTGAGAATTGAAGTCATCCAACGCTCGGGGTCAAATCAATTTCTCACAAGCCGAGTGTCTCGGGGGTAACCATGACCTCCAAGCTTCACTCATAGTACAACCAATACAATGACACCTCCTCCTAACTCATAACCGAGAACAATTACAACAATTGTAATAGCAACGCCGAGAATAACATACATACATATCAATTTCTTAAAAAAGGGATACATCATTGGCTTTCAAAGCCAGTACATCCAACCGTAATGGTTCTAAGTTTCCAATACATAAACTACATATACATGAACTCTCCTAGAGTTCTAAATCAAAAGTAATATCTAAAGAATGCACGATCACCACGCCGGTGACAAGATAAAACTCTGAGGCAATAATAATCCTCAGTCCAATGGACCTAAATCTTGGAATCCTCCTACTTACTAGTACGTGGACGGTAAATATTTGAGGTTTTTGTCTACAGAAAGCATTTCGAGTATAATTTCCAGAAACGTATGGCCCACTGCCCAAGAAGTTTCAGAACCAAGGTGAAATTACCATTTTGCCCCTATTCTATCAAGGCTAGCATTTTCCAAAATTTTATCGCTACACTAAATCAAGTGCATCTCCTAAACCGTGCATCCGCAAAAGCCGAAAAGACCGCTCAAATCTAAGTTTGTTCAATATCTAGAACTTATAGATTTACATATTTAGGTGTTGCTATATGAGTTTTTGAACTTAATACTCATTCAAATATCGGTCTCAATTTTGACTAGTTTTGCCATTTCGACGATATCTCATTCGTCGGGCGTCAATATGACTCCATCCGAACTCCTACATGTACCTAAGAGGTTTTCCTACCTCCGAATCTAATTTCCTAGGTTTTCATAGACCAAAAATATTTTTAAACGTACCCCATAAGCTGCTATCCCAAAGCAGTCCTCAATAAATTTTGACAAATTTTTGTAGTTTACGAAAATGAGCATAATTTAAAATATATTGATGCTTTTGATATGGAACCAATTGGAGGTTGTTAGCCTCAAAATATTGAGTCGAACAATGGAAGTTCGTTCATAACTATATTAGGTCTCGGTCACTAAATTAATATACGTTGTAATAGGCTAGACGGGTAAACGGGCTCTTATTTGTAATCTAATCGGTCACGTGTATCGGGCGAAAGCCCAAGTAAACCCGAGCCCGGCCCGTAGAATTACTAAAGGCATGCAAGCCTTTTAGTCTTCACTATAAATACCCCTCTCCAAGGAAGGAGAGGGTGTTGGTTCATCTGTAAACATATTTTGCAAGTAATTCAACCACTTTCTCTCTCTTGTTTCTCTCTCTAAACTTCTTCTAATTTCCTTCTTTATTCTTCTTGAATTCGAGCAACAAGTAATGAAGTGAAGTGATTAAGCGTTACCGACATTTGGTATCAAGAGCCTCGGGTGTTTAGTGTTTGATTTGTGGATTAAAAATCAATTTTGTTTTTTTGGTTCGAACAAGAAAATCAAGAAAAACCATGGTTTGATTTATATTTTCGTGGTTAAGTTGTTAAATCTTTGTACTTTCGTGGCTAGAACAAGTTCTTACATCTATCTTCGTAGTTCTATAGCCTAGTTCGTGGATAAATGGGTAAAATCGAGCTAGTTTGAAGTTTTTTCGTCATTGCGTTTTGACTAAGTTCTTGGTTGCGTTTTGAGAATAGAGACAAACAAGTATGGTACTTGAAAGTGACATTTGTACTGGTTGCGTTTTGATTCAAGTCGTTGCGTTTTGATCTCAAGTCATTGCGTTTTGATTCAAGTCGTTGCGTTTTGATCTCAAGTCATTGCGTTTTGATCTCAAGTCGTTGCGTTTTGATTCTCAAGTCACTGCGTTTTGATATTTTGTGTGTGTTGCGTTTTGACTCCACAGGTTGCGTTTTGAAGACCATCATTGCGTTTTGACTAAACGTTACTCTGCCCAAATTTTTTATACACTGCGTTTTGATCAAAGAACATTGCGTTTTGATCAAAGAAGACGTTGCGTTTTGATCAAGAAAAGTGACTGCGTTTTGATCAAAGATAGTTGCGTTTTGACTAAAGTCATTGCGTTTTGTCCATCAAGGTCGATCCGCGCATCAGGTGGTATTTGACCGAATTTGGGAATATATATTAATCACCGTTTAATCAAAACATCACATCAAGACAAACAAACTTCATGGACTAAATACGAGGACTTTGGACTTTAATTCGAACTACAAGAACATAATCAACAAACTTTAACAACAACAATTAACTTTTCACGGTTTTCTCTCGATTTTGTAAAATCCCGCGAAAGAACTCAATTTCTCGGTTTAAATCTTTGACTTGTAAAATCCCGTGGAAATTAATTACTTTCAATTAAAACCACAATCCAATCAACACTTCATAACACTTAAGATCCTTCAATCATTTTTCACTTCATAATTCTTTAATCATTCATCATGACAACTCCAA
>BQNB010006103.1:0-99005 GCA_026074375.1 Tanacetum coccineum | reverse complement strand
GAGGATTGGATCGGGTTTGGTGGAGCATCTCGCTCCAATAAAGGGCCCCAATAAGATCCTCATTAGGGATCGGGGCGGGTTTGGAGTGTGGTTTGCTTAATCGGGTTTGGGATGGAGAGTGGCCGCGCCGCCCAAACCCGCCTCATTACCATTCCTATAGGCAATCATCGAAATTATTCTATTTCATTGTATTAATATTTTATCTCTTTTAGAAACTAGTATAGTTGTATTGCATTTGTATAATTCTTGATCAGTTTGTTAGTGTCAATTAAGATAAAAGCTTACATGTAAACAGATTTGTTGTTGATCAATATTTGAATTAATCACTTTTTGCAAATCTATATTATTGCAGGTTATAATTACTTAGCAAAGGTATTAGTGAAACCATTCAAAGAGTTCGGTCAAGGAGAAGTCCACCTCAAATGTCGTATACAAAAAAGTTTTCCGTGACAAGTAACGTGCATCATTAATGATCTCATAATTGATGTAATGTTTTATTTTCAGTTTCACTAAGTATTTTTATATTTTCTTACCACAATATCGCAACTATAATTGTTTGCCGCTAGAAAAACTCGTTGCTATGAGTATATTTAAATTCCGCCACGACACATGCATAAAACAAAATTAATAAAAATTATTTTTCTGTAAATGCGCACGCTTAAACACCCTTTATATTATTTGTAGAACATAAGAAATGTTAACAATCCAACCCAACTCGACGCAACCAGTTTTCACCCAATGATTCTTACGGGTATTGTTAGCCTTAAAATATGGTGACAAACACGGAATTACATTAGTTTATTTATAGAGTGACACATAGGGACTAATAATGACAAGCTACGATAGTTGTGTGTCACTGGGACTATAAATACCCCCTCTTCCATGGAGGGGTGAAGCTCACATTTGTAAAAGTGTGTGTGTGTTTTTTCTCTAAAGCACACACACAACTTCCCATCTCTTATCTTTTCTCTCTAATAAACATGGATCAAATTCTTTTCCATTTTTTTTGGAAAAGAAAAGTATCCATATTATTAGAGAGAAAAGATGAGATATGGGAAGATGTGGTTCACCCTTAGAACACAAGATCCGGAGGCATGGTAAAGTGAAGGAGAAATTGAGCCATGTTTATTAGAGAGAAAAGATGAGATATGGGAAGATGTGTGTGTTAGAGAGAGAGAACACACACACTTACACTTTTTACAAAAGTGAGCTTCACCCCTCCATGGAAGTATGGAGGGGGTATTTATAGTCCTAGTGACACATAACTATTGTAACTAGTCATTATTAGTCCCTACATGTCACTCTATAAATGAACTAATGTAATTCCGTGTTTGTCACCATATTTTAAGGCTAACAATCTTCCCCCAATATGTGGACATATACGGAATTACTTACAATGTTCCTAACAAGTACAAATACAATTAAATAAAGTCTTCCAAAGCGCTTCCAAAGCTGAAGTTGTCTTGTGAGTTCTCTTGGTCTTGAAACTTGTATTCCAGCTTGGATCTTCATTGTCTTTACTTGTTCTGGAACCATTGTAGTATGCATGAGTTGGATTAACTTCCCCCCAATTCATGCAGCATGTCTTGAAAAGCTTTCTTCATAGACTCCTTTTTGTCGAAGTTTCTGAATCAGCTTCCCCCTAAACCAACATCCCTATCTTGGAAAACCCATGTTTTGAAACCCTAATTTCCCGAAAAAAAAATTCGTGACCGACTTTGGGCATATGACCGAATTTGGGAATATTATAATCAAAACAAGAACAACAAACAAACACCACAATCAAGAACCAAGACTCATAAAACACAATCAACCATAACAACACACCACACAAACAACAACACTTAATCCCAAAACGATCCTGAAAAGATTCACTTAAATGACAAAATGGCTAGAGATTTGGACTACGATGACAAGTGTTCACGAAGTTGATTTGGTATCCCTTATTTGAGATTGAAGTTGGATTTCACGAAGGCGTCTACTTATTTCATCATCGAGACTTTCTTATTTTATATCGATATGACTTGCTTGAACGTATTACAGCTATGATTGAGCTTGAATTATCTAGTTACAGCAGTCAGGGGTGGATGGTTGCAGACCAGGCATAACTCCAACACCAAAAAGGACGCTTCCACCCCCACGTCAGGCGCTCCCCCCAGAGCTACTTCCACCGTGTTCCACACGCAGGCCCCACCCCCCCCCCCCTGATGTTTACCCCCCCGATTTTGGATAACTTCATAGAGGTGTTGTACTTCTCATAAATTTTCATGTTGGGTATAAGGTACTTAGAGATTTTCTTCTACACCGTTCTTCAATTAGCGACAGTGCAAGATTAAGTAACAAATTTAGGGGATTTTACTTCAGTTTTAAGTTTGATATATCGGGTTTACTTCACCATGTGATCACGACAATAGCCTACAGAATACGAGGTTGGTAAGTTAGCCAGAGAGTTTAAAGGTTGAGATGTAATCAGCACTTCTCACGGGTATTTTTGTGCTATTCCAAGACAAAGATACTTCACAGTCTAAGCAAAATCTTCAAAGTTCTTCGATGACATTCATTCACAAGACCTTGATTATACCAAGTGTTCTTGATTCTTGCTTCATCTCCTCTACGGTTTCTGAAGTCAAGAGGGTAATGATTCTTTTGTATATCAAGATTTGTGCTTATGACAAGAACTTCTCGAGTATATGAACGTACACGACAATGATGCTTCCGAGAGTTCGCAACCATCATGGGGGAAAATGTGTACATCCGGGACTTAATTGACTTTGATGTTACCATGTCAACTTCCAGGGGGAAGTAGTGTATACTACTTCACTAAGAATGGTTTGTGAAGTATTCTGCAAACATGAGAAGAACAGATGCTGATTTCTCGCATGCACCCCCGAACGAATATTCACCAAGCCCTGATGACAAGAAGCAGTGGTCGTTGGTGTGGTTTGACTTCTACAAAATTCCGCTGTGCACTTTGATGACAAGTAGAAGATTGTTCAAGCTACATCAATGTTTCAGAATCTGCTCAAGATAGGGATGTTGGTTTGGGGGGAAGCTGATTCAGAAACTTCGCCAAAAAGGAGTCTATGAAGAAAGCTTTTCAAGACATGCTGCATGAATTGGGGGGAAGTTAATCCAACTCATGCATACTACAATGGTTCCAGAACAAGTAAAGACAATGAAGATCCAAGCTGGAATACAAGTTTCAAGACCAAGAGAACTCACAAGACAACTTCAGCTTTGGAAGCGCTTTGGAAGACTTTATTTAATTGTATTTGTACTTGTTAGGAACATTGTAAGTAATTCCGTATATGTCCACATATTGGGGGAAGATTGTTAGCCTTAAAATATGGTGACAAACACGGAATTACATTAGTTTATTTATAGCGTGACACATAGGGACTAATAATGACAAGCTACGATAGTTGTGTGTCACTAGGACTATAAATACCCCCTCCATACTTCCATGGAGGGGTGAAGCTCACATTTGTAAAAGTGTGTGTGTGTGTTTTCTCTCAAGCACACACCTCTTCCCATTTCATATCCTTTCTCTCTAATAAACATGGCTCAATTTCTCTTTCACTTTACCATGCCTCCGGATCTTGTGTTCTAAGGGTGAATCTAATGTTAACAGACATTGTATGAGTACTACTAGATTTTCTCTCAGCTGATCAATGACATGCATACCATTAGGATGACTATGCAACAAGTTTAAGTCAATACCAAATTTTTGAATGCTCTTCTATCAGAATGGAGCAAGTTTGTCACTGATGTGAAGTTAGCTAAGAGTTTGTATACCACCAACTATGATCAGTTGTATGCATACATTAGTCAACATGAATGACATGCTAACGAAGTTCGTATCAGTCATGAAAGATATTCGAATTCTCTTGCTTTTGTAGCTAACTCTCCAACTTTATACAATCTAACTCAGTCACCACAACATTCAGGTTATTTAATGTATCTACCTCCTTAGCAATTCACACCAGTTTATGCAGCACCCATTCATCATCAACACCATCATACTCCAGTCAATCCATAACAACATCCAGTTTCCCCTCCACCATTCATATCTCCTTTAATGACACAATAATCTCAAGCTGAATTTCCCCAATTGGACTTTAGTCTTGCTGTGCTGATATTTCAGCAAGGAGAAGATCCGATTGAATGCATCAACAAAGCAATGGCATTTCTATCTGCTATAGCATCAATATTTCCACCATTAAACAATCAACTTAGAACATCGTCTAATCCTAGAAATCAAGCAACCATTCAAGATGGTAGAGTCACCATTCAACGAGTTCAAGGAAGACAAAATCAGAGTTATGTTGGAATAGGAAACAGAGAAATTGCTACTACTTCGAAGGGAAATGTTGCAGGTAGTCCACCAAGAGTTGTGAAGTGTTATAACTGTCAAGGAGAAGGGCATATGGAGAGACAATGTATTCAGCCAAAAAGGCCAAGGAACACTGCATGGTTTAATGATAAATTGATGTTAGCCGAAGCTCAGGAAGCGGGTCAAATATTGGATGAAGAGCAACTTGCATTTTTAGTAGACCCTGGTGTATCATAAGCTCTAGTTGCTCAGCAGACAATCCCTTAGAATTCAGCTTTCCAGACAGACAAGTTGGATACATATGACTCAGATTATGATGACTTATCCTCGGCTAAAGCGGTTCTGATGGCTAATCTTTCAAGCTATGATCCTGAAGTTCTCTCTGAGGTACCATATTCCGAATCTTATCAAAATGATATAATTAATCAGGATGTGCAAGAGATGCCGCATTCTAAACAAACACATGTTGATGATTTTAAAGATAATGAGAGACATAATGGTAGTAATATCATTTCGTACTCTCAATATCTGTAAGAGTCACAAGATGCGGTTATTCAGGATACTAATCCTTCTGCGCCTAATTATTTATTGGTTTTATCCTTAGTTAAACAAATGACTCATCACATAGCTCATTTAGATAAGGAAAATCAGACAAATAAAATGGTAAATGAATCATTAACCGCTGAGCTTGAGAGATACAAAGAATGAATCGCCATTTTTGAACAAAGACTTAATGTTGATTTGAATCAAAGGGAAAAATTAATAGATTCTCAAATGAATGATTTAATTCGAGATAGAAATGCAAAACTTGTGGCTTTTCAGCAGGAGATCGATACACTTAAAGAAACTCTTTCTAATAATGTCAAAGAAAAGGAGTCTTTATCAAAAACGTTAACTGTTTTCAAAACAGAGTCTAAAGAAAAAGAGTCTAAGTACATTGACAAGGAAATTGTTTTGGAAAAACAAAATAAAGAACTGGAGAATATTATTTGTAAGATGTATCGATCTACGCAAGCAATGCATATGCTAACGAAACCACAAGTTTTTTACGATGACACTCACAAACAAGCTCTTGGTTATCAAAATCCGTTCCATCTTAAAAAAGCTCAGCGGATTCAACCAACATTATATGATGGTAGTGTTATTGCTAAAGAACATGCTGTGATTTCTGTGATTGATGATGAAGAGACATTGATTTTGGAAGAAGAGAGTCGATCAAAGATGCTTGATAAACAAAATGATCCAATTTCAATAGAAAAGAAGATTAAGATTTCTCCAATTGACTATTCAAAATTGAATAAGATTAAAGAAGATTTTGGAAAATCACCTTGGTTGCGTGTACAAGAGGTTTCGTGTTTGAATCATGGGATAGACTTTTTAATTTTATTTCGGTCAATCCCATAGAAGGCACATTTAAAATTTCTAAAGAAGCAACAAACCCAAGTTGTATTCCTAGCGGATTGCTGAAAGGTGTAACGAGAGACATACCCTACCAAGCAACTTATCAATGAGCAAATTAAAGCAATGCCTGTGCAGATACCCAGTAACTTCCGAAAGGAGTGATATCGAAGGAACCATGCCGAACGGCCACATGCATGACCTTCCATACTCATTACCGAAGGAAGCATGCCGAATGGAAAACGGAGGTCTAAGGAAAGTTAAATAAAAAGCGAGACACGTCTTTTCTTAGCCTGGTAGATTGAATAAACGAGGTCCCACGAATGCGCAATTTGTCGAAGCATTGCTTAGTTACGTCAGGTTTGGCCTTCCTTGATGGCTCTTCTCGTGCAGTCATCCATCCCCAGCATAGGAGCGTTGCTACAAAAAAAATAAAGAACCATTAGAAGGAGTCTCCGAGGCCGGAGCCCCGGGACCACCCTCCGACGATCAAGTCAGAACTCTATTAAAGAGAATACATATATAATATGTGTGATATGAATGTAGGTAGGATGTAAGTAGGAAAGGGTGTGCCCTCCGGCATGAAGGACCGGGGATGAAGGGTCCAGGATGAAGGAACACATCCTTCAGCTCAAGAGAAAAGGTAAAGAGAGAAAGTAGAGAGTGGTAGATGGTGAAGTGTGTTTAACCACCAAGGATGGTTGTATTTATAGTGTCCTAGTTACTGTAGCTGACGTCGTCATAGGGGACAAGATCCCTTAATATCGGGAAACATATCCCTTAAAGTCCGGGTAGTAGGTGCGCATGCGCACATGGCTATTACCTGGTGGTTAATGCGGCGTGCCTTCCATCCGGTCGTGCCTTCCATCCGGGCGTGCCTTCCATCTGGGTGTGCCTTCCATCTAGATGTGCCCCTTTCTTCCGCGGAGGCACCTCCATGACCAACGTGCTTTCATCTTGGATTTGCCTGCAATGCCGGTAGTGCGTTCCATTCGGTCGTGGCCTTCCATCCGGACGTGCCTTCCATCCGGACGTGCCTTCCATCCGGGCGTGCCTTCCATCCGGACGTGCCTTCCATCCGGTCGTGCCTTCCATCCGGGCGTGCCTTTCATCCGGACGTGCCTTCCATCCGGTCGTGCCTTTCAATCTGGCCTTTCATATAAAACCTTTCATCCAACAACTAACTTAGAGTGGCCTTCCTAGTGGGCCATTAGTCGGTGCTCCATTAGACGGATCGGGTCTGTCAGACCATATACATCGACATAGCAAAAAAAAGATTTTAACCCCCTTTTATCATTAGCTTAGGTTTAACATAAATTAGATTAATTTAGTACTAACTTAGTTAATTAAAATACTGATAATTAAGAATTTGACGCTCTCGCTCTTAGTGATTGATGTGTCGTCGTGTAGGTGTTATTTATGTATCAAGTTTTACAATTTATTTTATGCCGACTATACCTAAAAGCAACACTCTAACTGGCAATGTACCCGGTCATGATGTAGCTTCGTTGGTAAGTAGGGTGTCGATCACTAAGAGCGAGAGCGTTAATATCTAATTTATCAGTATTTTAGTTATCTAATTTATGCAAAACCTAAGCTAATGATAAAGGGATGGTTCAGCCTAAGAGGCTGGCATGAGTTTTGGTTATCTAAACTAAGGTTTTGATGACAAATAAAGCAATAAACACACACAAGAAGATTAACAAACGATAGAGAAGCGGTCAAATACTAATATAAAGAAAACATATCAACCATGAATAATCCGATAAAACACAGGTTTGTTTATTAGTGCAATGATATCTTATCTCGAAGCGGCATATCATTCTTAAGACTTAGGCGGTACTTCATCTTAAGACCTAGACACGAACAATCCTGTCACAATTAATGTGCCCGCATAAAGCATCCTTTTTGTTGATTATAATTTACCTTAGGTGATTAATAATGGGATCTTATTAAACCCTAGCCCATCAGGACTTTACCCACTTACTTATAGATATGGAGAGCTATCTCGGACTCTTAGCCTACGTACAACACCAAAGTTGCAGCGCATTAAATATGTAGGACTAGACCCAGCTGAATGATAGTTCACATACGAAAGCACGTAAACAAGTATAAATTGATAAACATAAACAACAACCAACGATAAATTAAGACAATTGAGATAAACAAACCAAACATTAAATCTTCATAAACATGGATGATACCTAAAGGTATCAGCCGATAGTCATTGTAAAAATACACACGGTTTGATATAAGAACGATTAAAATAAAGAAACCTTAATCGAACACGTATTCGGTTGTGCGAAGATTACAAGAGTTTTCCTATGATCTTGAGGCTCTTTTCTGACCTTCTTTGCTCTTCTAATCGTCTGATAGCTGACTTGGTCGTTTAGGACTTCACTTGCACACCTAAAACTGAGTTTAGGGATTGGTATTTATAGAGTCTGAAAATGGGGTAGATACGCCGTATTGAATGTAATCAATACGACGTATTAACTGCATGATTCTTTCGTTGTTGACCACGTTCATTAAATGCATTAATGGCAGAAATGATGATTGTTGACTGCATTAAATGCAGGATTTCTTGACTATTGACCACGTTCATTAACTACATTAAATGTATGATTATCGATTGTTGACTGCATTAAATGCAGGATCTTTGACTGTTACAGTAGGGACCACAATTGATATCTTTTAGAATCTTCTAATGTTTGACCTTTGATACGGCGTATTAAGTCTTCAATATACGACGTATTGGGTCTTCTATCCTTCGTGGTTATTTGTGAAGTGTAGGCACGGATACGCCGTATCTTCTTGATGGATACGGCGTATTGAGGTAAAACTAGTTGGTTCTTCTTTGTTGACCAAAGTATTATATACGACGTATCCTTGATGCGGATATGGCGTATTCTTCAAAGTCAGGCAATGGTCTTTTAATTCATCAAAGTCTTGGATACGTCGTATAGGTCTAGAATAATACAGCGTATTGGCAGTCAGATCAGTAGACTTTCTCGAACTCTTCATTTAAGCTTCAAAATACGTGCTTTTTAGCTTATCTTCCCAAAGTGCTCTATAATTACTACAAATCTCAAATATAAATGATTAAGTACTACTACCTCCGTCCCACATTAAGTGTCCACTTGACTTTTTCAAAGTCTTTTTTCTTCAACTTTGACCTTAATGATTTCTTCTTACGTTATATGATACTTGATGCAAAGATATATGAATGGATAGAGTTTTGAATATATTTTTCGTTGGTAGAATTTTCGTTCAATATTATATAACACAAACAAAAATATTTATGGTCAAAGTTGATAAAAAAAGACTTAAAAGATCCATTATGGACACTTAATATGGGACAGAGGGAGTAATTCTTTGCAATAATTATCCAAAATGAGTAATTTACATGGGATAAATGATGCTATAAAAGTGACGCTATTTGATGTCATCAAATATCCCCCACTTGAATCCTACTTGTCCTCAAGTAAACTTTGGAGAATTTATGAAAATATATCCTAACTGTAGTCAAGAATTTTTCCTTAAAGAAATTATTTGATCAATTACTAGTACACAACCAAGCACCTTACGAAATAGGAAAATGAAAACTCTCAATTCGCTCAACTAATCTATGTTGTAACATTTAACTAATTCACTCAATTGCTCGGTCATGACGTGTATTCTATCATAGGCTTGGCAAGGATACACATCTCCACCACTAAAGCTAAGGAGTAACAAGTCTTATAAAGGTAAATTAGGTTTTAAAAGGTTCAAGGGTTTGATAACTCTTTCTAATCTCCATCGATACCAATATTCTAGAAAAGGCAGCAAAATCACACATACACATCCGTAATGACAGAATAGACACATATGACTGCATTCGAACCTTAACTCGAATAAGCTAAAGAACAGGACTAGTAGTCTTTACCAAAAGTCGTAAACCAGTAAGGGCGACAAACCACATATACACATCCATAACAATGGAATAAACATACATGATTGCATTTATTCCCCACTCGAGTAAAACAACGGGGTAGGGGGGGGGGGGGGGGGGGGGTGGGTTTAGGTTTTGGGGGGGGGGGGGGGGGGGGGGGGGGGGTGGGGGTCCCCCCCCCCCCCCAAAGGGAAAAGAGTGATATAGGGTAGGGATCTTCTAATCCTTTCTCCAAAAGTAATAAACCAACAAGGCGGACAAAATTACACATACATGGCCGTAACGACGGAATAAACATATGTGATTGCTCGCATCCTCATTCGAGTAAGACCTAAGGATAGGGATTAGGAAAGGGAAAGTAATTGTTGTTAAATAAAAAGAACAAAACAAATAGATTAAGTCCAAACAAATAAGGTATAGTGTTGCTAGCACTTTCCTGATCGCACCCATGAAAAAGACACAAATCGTGGACTACTCCATGTTTAGTAAACATGAACCAGACTCGTAAAAAAATCTGTTCAAGATAATGAAACAACCCTTAGTTGGCATTCCTATAACGGTTAACTCCCAATTGTCCATAATATACATACTTTACAAAAATTAGTGGTGATATCTACCACTTTATACAAGACTTTACATCGTTGATTTATAACATGTATCAACGAATAATCGATCCTTCAAATAATTTCATCGGTTTAAGCTTAAGTGAACCGACTATCTACTTCTCCAAACTTCAACCTCTTTTTTGTTGTAGTTTTATAATTTTTTTTGATTTTTTATATCAACATACTACGAATTTCTGCATAATTTCATAATCTTCACGATCACGATCAATCTGGATAATTTATCCATAATCCTCCATACTTCGAATGTAAATAATAATTTGTGATAGTAGTAAAACATACTGAAAAACTACTACTTTTTACATTCCCATTGCATTGAGCAATTTCTCGACCTAACCATGGATAAAAAAATTAACACGTGCCCAATTGCATTGTGCAATTTTACCGACCATACCAAAGATAGAAAATTTCTATTGCAATACAGGAAATACAATACTTTACACAAAAGCAACTAGCAACCGATTAAGGACTCAATCTAATAGGGTAGGCTAAGGTATAAAGGTGTAATGAAACAGATATTTGGTGTAAGAAAAAGAATAGAATGGCTCAGCAGGTTTTTCTAGGGGTATCTTACTCTTAAAATGAGAGTAAACAAAAGGGTTTACTAACTAGTGTAGTTAGTTAATATCACAACTCTAATCTAGGCTTTTTGGGTGTAATAGAAATTTACCAGTTTAGAAAATGTCACTCCATCTATTTAACATAGTACTTATATTGTGGTATCGAATAGATATACCAAGCCAAATTCTAAAGTCTACAATGTCACAGGCACACTCATAATTTTGTGGAATTTTGGGTAAATATTCAGAAACGGAAAAGGCTGAATCCTCACAATATCTAATAAGGGTTTTGTGTGCATGTTATGTAACCAGTAATTTCACGAAAGTATGCTCGAATTTTTTTAAAATTTAAGCATATATTAAGCATACTAATATGAAAAATAGGACAAGTAAGCGTTCTAATTCTCCTCCCCCACTTGAATTATACAACGCCCTCGTTGTATGAATAAAACATTAAAAATGAGAAATTAAAAGAATTAGAACGAGAAACTCCCCTGGGATTTGCTTGGTATGATTTTCCATGTTGAGTTTATATTAAGGAATGTGTATTGTGAGTGGTCTGGAATGCCCCGTTTCGATACAACACATATTAGATTCCAGAAAATACTCCTACCAACGTCGTCGTTTTCATTCAGAAGGTCCTGTATTAAGCATAAGAAAACAAGTGTAATTTCTATCTCCGTGTATTTTGCTGGTTAGAATCGAAACAAAACCCTAAAACTATACAGGAAGTTGATACGCTGTATCCATTCCCCTGGATATTCCGTATTGATACCTATAGAAAACAATCCTAAACATGGGTCAGAAGTTGAATACGCTGTATCGACCAGTCTAACAATAAAGTTTAGATAACAAAAAAATAAAGACTGGATAATGTCTAGATAGTCAATCCGCCGTATCCATGGGGTCTGGATACGCCGTATAGACAGTCTGGGAAGACAGACTAGATATGAAAATTGAAAATACATTTTGGGTTGTCTCCCGGGAAGCACTTTTGTTAACAGAAAAGTCTTTAAGTTAGACTTGCCCCAGTTTTATCCTATCCTTATAAAACAATTTGGGGTAGAACGGGATTCCAAATGGCACATATAAAATTTTTAAAAATAAAAATTAATAACATCCCTTTGTAAAAATGCTTTCGAATCAAGACTTTAATCATTATGAAAAACTCTTTGATAGTGAAAGATTTACAGTTTATGTCATGGATTATTTCAAAGCGTTCATCAAATCAGGGGGATTGGTTTCAGCATTTTATTGATAATACTATCGTTGGTTTGATTGAAGCATCGTTCATAAGGTGAAGTCGATGTTGACTTTATCATGTAGCATTTCTCGAATAAAAATCTCACCACCCTTTTTAACCCCGTTTTTAAATCGTTGACAGAAATTAATTTATAAAAAAAAGAACTTTTGTCATATATGCAAATGTAATCTTCATCGTCAGATTGGTCAAGCGATATTCTAAAGTCAATCTCATTGTTATCAAGAGGATTTACCAGAGGTTCGGATGAGATCTTGTGGTTAGTTGCCAATGCATCATTGTAGACAATGGCAGGGAACTCGTTCTCAAAATCATATGAGACTTCCGATCCAGATGTTAGAGCATCATTGTAGACAATGGTTGTGAATTCCTTTTCAAAAGATCTAAGGTAGTGAACGTCTTCATCATACCAGATCTTACCATATGTAGCAGTCTCCCAGTTATACACCTGACCACGCCTACAAGCTTTTTCCTCTTCAAGCCGAATATATTCCTCCATAGGAATATCGAGGTCGTCCATTTTATCCTGTAATAAATCGGCTAGGAAAGAAAATGGTCAAATATCTTAATACATCGTATTCAGTAAACTGAATACGTCGTATTGATGATAGAGTCGAATAATGTGTATTGGTTTAGAAAAAAAAATTATACGCCGTATCCAAGAAATTGAATACGCCGTATTCAGTATTCGACTCAAAAAGTTACAGTGAACTGCAATAATGCATAAAAACATACAAACACACAAATATGCAAAATATACAATGCATAAAATCAAACACATAAATATGCAAATTAATCTAAACTAAGACACTAATAAAAACAAGAATTAAACAACTTCACTCCTCAGCAGCAGCGCCAAAAACTTGATGTGTCGTCGTGTAGGTTGTTATTTTAGTTATCAAGTTTTATTATTTATTTTATGCCGACTATACCTAAAAACAACACTAACGGGCAGTGTACCCGGTCAGATGTAGCTTCGTTGGTAAGTAGGGTGTCGATCACTGATGACATCAAATAACGTCTATTATATAGCATCATTTATCCCGTATAAATTACCCATTTTATATAATTATTGCAAGAATTAGTACTTAATTGCTTATATTTATTATTTGCAGTAATCATGGAGTACTTTGTGAAGTTTATATAAAAGGCACGCATTTTGGAGTATAAACGAAGAGTTCGAGAAAGTCTACTGATCTGACAGCAAATACGTCGTATTATTCTAGACCTATACGACGTATCCAAGACTTTGACGAATTAAAAGATCATTGCCTAACTTTGAAGAATACGCCGTATCCGAATCAACGATACGACGTATATAATATTTGGTCAACAAAGAATAAACAACTGGTTTTACCTCAATACACTGTATCCATCGTAAAGATACGGCGTATCCATGCCTACACTTCACAGATAACCACGGTCAACAGTCAAAGATCCTGCATTTAATGCAGTCAACAATCGATAATCATACATTTAATGTAGTTAATGAACGTGGTCAATAGTCAAGAAATCCTGCATTTAATGCAGTCAACAATCATCATTTCTGCCATTAATGCATTTAATGAACGTGGTCAACAACGAAAGAATCATGCAGTTAATACGTCGTATTGATTACATTCAATACGGCGTATCTACCCCATTTTCAGACTCTATAAATACCAATCCCTAAACTTATTTTTAGGTATGCAATTGGAGCCCTAAACCACCAAGTCGACTATCAGACGATTAGAAGAGCAAAGAAGGTCAGAAAAGAGCCTCAAGATCATAGGAAAACTCTTGTAATCTTCGCACAACCGAATACGTGTTCGATTAAGGTTTCTTTATTTTAATCGTTCTTATATCAAACAGTGTGTATTTTTACAATGACTATCGGCTGATACCTTTAGGTATCATCCATGTTTATGAAGATTTAATGTTTGGTTTGTTTATCTCAATTGTCTTAATTTATCGTTGGTTGTTGTTTATGTTTATCAATTTATACTTGTTTACGTGCTTTCGTATGTGAACTATCATTCAGCTGGGTCTAGTCCTACATATTTAATGCGCTGCAACTTTGGTGTTGTACGTAGGCTAAGAGTCCGAGATAGCTCTCCATATCTATAAGTAAGTGGGTAAAGTCCTGATGGGCTAGGGTTTAATAAGATCCCATTATTAATCACCTAAGGTAAATTATAATCAACAAAAAGGATGCTTTATGCGGGCACATTAATTGTGACAGGATTGTTCGTGTCTAGGTCTTAAGATGAAGTACCGCCTAAGTCTTAAGAATGATATGCCGCTTCGAGATAAGATATCATTGCACTAATAAACAAACCTGTGTTTTATCGGATTATTCATGGTTGATATGTTTTCTTTGGATTTTGTATTTGACGCTTTGATCGTTTGATATCATCTTGTGTGTGTTTATTGATTTATTTGTCCTCAAATCCTTAGTTTAGATAACCAAAAACTCATGCCAGCCTTTAGGCTGAAACCATCCTTGTCATACTTAGGTTTTGGCATAATTAGATAACTAAATACTGATAAATTAAGATATTAACGCTCTCGCTCTTAGTGATCGACACCCTACTTACCAACGAAGCTACATCTGACCGGGTACATTGCCAGTTAGAGTGTTGCTTTTAGGTATAGTCGGCATAAAATAAATTGTAAAACTTGATACATAAATAACACCTACACGACGACACATCAATCACTAAGAGCGAGAGCGTCAAATTCTTAATTATCAGTATTTTAATTAACTAAGTTAGTACTAAATTAATCTAATTTATGTTAAACCTAAGCTAATGATAAAAGGGGGTTTTAGTCTGAGATACTGGCTCGAGTTTGGGTTATCTAATCTAGGGTTTTGATGACAAGTAAAACAATAAACACACACAAGAAGATAAACAAATGATATAGAAGCGGTCAAGAACTAATGTAAGGAAAACATATCAACCATGAATAATCTGATAAAACGCATGTTTGTTTATTTAGTGCAATGAGTGCTTTTTCTCGAGGGGCCATTATCATTTCCTATATTTAGCGGGTGGTTATCTTCTTCCTAAAACTCTAGTCACGCTTTAATTCTGTGACAATTAAATGCAATCCGCATATTAAGCATTCTTTTAGGTGAATTATAATCTATCTTATTAGATTAATAATGGTGATCTTATTAAACCCTAGCTCATTGAGACTTTACCCACTTACTACTTAACGGTTCTTTATATACTAGTAGTCTACTGTCTGAGTCTTTACCAAGGGAAGCAGAACGTTATACTAGGTCACTTTATAAAACAACTTATTCCCTTAAACCAATGGTAAAGATAGGTCAATATTTGTGATCCTATGATTCTAGATATACAAATCACAGATATGGAGAACTATCCTAGACTCTTAGCCTACGCCCAAATAACACCTAAGTTGCAGCGCATTAAATATGTAGGACTAGATCCAGTTGAATGATAGGTCGCATACTTAAGCACGTTAAAGGGTATAAGTTGATAAACATAATTAACAATCAATGATAAATTAAGCAATCGATATAAACAAACCAAACATTAAACCTTCATAAACATGGCTGATACCTAAAGGTATCAGCCGATAATCATTATAAAAACACACACGGTTTCATATATGAAATATTAAAATTAAGAAACCGGCCTTAACCGAACGGGTATTGGGTTGTGCGAAGATTACAAGAGTTTTCCTATGATCTTGAGGCTTTTTTCTAACCTTATATGTTCCTTTATTCGTCTGCTAGTTGACCTGGTGGTTTAGGGCTTCACTTCCATACCTAAAACTAAGTTTAGGGTTTTGTATTTATAGAGTCTGGAAATTGATCGATACGCCATATTAGGCGATGTGGGATACGACGTATTAGGGATTTCTTACAGTAGGGACCACAATTGATATCTTTTAGAATCTTCCAATGTTTGACCTTCGATATGGCGTATTAAGTCTTCAGGATACGGCATATTAGGTCTTTAATCATTCGTGGTTATTTGTGAAGTGTAGGCACGGATATGCCGTATCTTCTTGATGGATACGACGTATTGAGGTAAAACCAGTTGGTTCTTCTTTGTTGACCAAAGTATTAAATATGATGTATCGTTGATCTGGATACGGCGTATTCTTCAAAGTCAGGCAATGGTCTTTTAATTCATCAAAGTCTTGGATACGTCTTATAGGTCTAGAATAATATGGCGTATTGGCTGTTAGATCAGTAGACTTTCTCAAACTCTTCGTTTAAGCTCTAAAATGCGTGTCTTTTAGCTAATCTTCACAAAGTACTCTATATTACTGCAAATCTCAAATATAAATGATTTAGTACTAATTCTTTGTAATAGTTATACAAAATGGGTAATTTACATGGGATAAATGATGCTATAAAAGTGACGCTATTTGATGTCATCAACCACTTTGTAGTCAAGTGATTTTCTAGGATTAAAGGCCATTCTCAATACAACGGATGCATTAAAATGTGAATCGTCATGCGAGTTTTTTTGTTGCAGAAGCCTTTTAAACAAATTAGTGCATGGAGTAGGTACCTAATCAATAGCAAGCAAAGTCGAACCACTACACAAAAGCAAACCATTGCAAGATCTTAACATTATCATCTTCATCATTGGAGCCAAGAGTGAAGGAGTTATCCATAGCGGATTTTTTTACTTAAGTCTGGAATCTAATGACACAAAATCACATTCAAATAAAGATTTACGGTGATTAACAAAAAGACCAGTAGGAGGATCAAGGTTAGGGATTTTATGGCGGTTAACGGTGAAAACAGAGGAATTAAGAATTCTTAGCCATTGTTTTGATACGGTTGTAAATAGATAAATACATAGCATAGGTAATCAAATTAATATTTCAGTCAAAAGGTCATCGTTTGTAAGGACTACATGTGGTTGTGCAGAGTTTTCTCGAGCACGTGTGCTGCGATTTTATGGCATCATTTTGATATGTAGTATTTTTGAAGTTGTTGCTGGAATTATTAAAATGGAACAGAAATATTGAGTTAAAGCACTTTGGGAACACACAAAATCTGGTGGGAAAAGCACTTTGGGAACACACAAAATCTAAGACATCATTAACTAGGAAATACAAGAGGACAAGCTAAGACCCAAATTACATGGACGAAATATGCAATTAAAATATTTTTCTAGTAGGGTAAATTTTAAAGTTAAATGCCACTTACCCAAGTCAAAATTAACAATTAAAACAATCACCGTTCGTCGCTCATCCTTTATAGACATTGAACTGGTATTATTTTGGACACCACCCCAATTGACTTGTAAAAGTTAAACTTATCAAAACATATTACTTCAACATTTAAAATTATACTATGCTGAATAAGGTTTCACCATAGTAGTTCATAAGTAGTTATTAGTGGACATAAGATACATAAGTGATGACATCAAATAATGTCACATTATTAGCATCATTTATCCCAGTATTTTGCTCGTTTTATTTTATTTTATATATGAATTGTACTTAAATTGCTTATATTTAGGAATTGCAGTGTATTAGGATGTATTTTCTTTTAAAGAAATTATTTAACAAGTTTTAAATTTATAAAAACTCATTCACCGTTGTCTACACGTACTAACGGGCAAAGAACCCGGTCGTATATAATGTAGGCTTGGTAAATCCGAGGTCGTCCCAAGAAATAAGTTTAGATTAGTTATAATTTGAAAATGTGTGATAAGGTTCGTGCTAGCCCATCATAGGATATGTTTTATCAATTAACGTTATACGCAGCGGGAAATTAAAGAACAATAAGTTATTAAACAGGTTTTTAACGAACGTTCTTGCCTCAAATATTATGAGTACGTTAAACTAAATGTAACATGGATCTTTGATCCTTGAGGCTATTAATACATATAGACGACTATAAACACGTCTATAATAACTAACTACTAATCTATTACATAAACTAACACTATTTGTGACTCTCATTGGAGAGATCTAATATGATGGATAATCTTATACTATTCACACCTACCTCTCTTTTTACTAGAGAGGCTTGGGTTTACAGAAATACCCTTAGTCAAAAACATATCATAATGTTGATTTTGTATCTTCCATTCACCATTATGTTTTAGTCAGTCCAACTTATCTATTAATGTTGATTTTGTTAACTTCCAATCACATTAATTGTTTTAGTCAAAGTCCAACATATATATAAGTTTCCTTTTGTAGCATTTATCTTAATATAAGCATATTTAGGTTTTGTATATCATTCAAATCTCAGATCCAATGTCGCGTGTTTAAAATGGTTTGATAGTTGAGAATTAGTCAGGAAAAATGCATAAAAGTAAATTGAGAATAAGACTATAAGGAGAAAAGCGTGCTAACCTAGTTATTTCATTACTACTGTTTATGACATGTTTCTTAGTGCAAAGTCTAAGTATCGTTTCATTAGTGTTCTAATATCAACATATCCGAATTGAATTCAATGGTCTGTCTATACTTCCATGGATCTATTTCTCAAAAGCCTCGATGTTAAGGTTTCCTGGTTGTAGCTATTCAAGTACCAACCGGTCGAAAGACTTGTTTTAACGAAAATAGGTTATTAGCCCTCTCTGAAAGAGTTCTGTAGTTTTTAAAGTATTTAGAATAATTAAGGTGGTACCTTGGTAATCATAAGTTAGTCAGTTTGCCTTAGTAAAGGGATAACTGGATCAAAATGTAACACCCCCAAATTGGGTCACTGCGGGAATAAGGGGCCGGGGCGTGTTACTTTCTTAGATCATCACAACACAAGATAATATAAGAACGACCAAAAAGTCGTTTAAAACTGATACATTGGATTTAATAAAGTAAGTGTTACAAAAGCCTGAAGCTTTACTTGTTTACTTGTTATTATTACAAAGATTTTCCAGCCCATAACAGATACACAAAATGTAATGCGACTAAATCTTTAATGCATGCCTCATACACATATATATCACCAATGTATCGTTCGCACCTCGTGCTCTTAATGACCTGAAAAACATTGCTTTAAAAACGTCAACATAAAGTTGGGTTGGAATTTCATAGGTTATGTAAATGTCTATGCAGGACGCAAGACTTCCAGTGATAATGCAACGGATGCTGACATCACAAAATGCAATTAGTTTACTAAAGCTCATGATACTGAGCTCGACATTATTGAATAAATATATAAATATTGCCTACATCTGCGTGATGATGTTCTACTGTAACTCCAGTATCCGACATGATATACGTTCGTTTCCAGTGATAGCTAGTCACCCGAACGGGGAGGTCAATCCCAAATAGATCTATCTATAATCATTCGCGCTCACATTCTAGTAATTGACAGTTCATGATTCATGGGCATAGTGGGTTATCGCTACTTAGGCAAAACGTAATCATGATAAAATATACACTTGCGTCCAATTTGTAAAACATGCATATGTTTCTCACCCCAAAAACTTGTAATTTAATAATTGTAAAACATGGGGCTATGAACTCACCTCGAGTGAGTAAATTGATAACAAAATATCCCAAGTAAAAACGCGTCACGCTAACGCTCGAATGCAACCTAGTTAATATAGGTCGAATCAGTAATCAAGTATGTTGTCTAACAACAACTGTATATAATCCTATATAGTTCTTATCGTACTATCGTTCGGGGCTATCAAAACTTGAAAGGGTCATGGACATGACGTACAGAGAGTTTAGGACATTTAATCGTAATCCTCAACAACTCGTCATTACGCCATCGGAAGATGCCTCAGTATGAAATTTCCTAGTAATTATAGCACTTTGTAACTAATAACAGTATTATATATATATAATTATATTATATATATATATATAATATAATTATTACTATACTTATTATATGTCTATATCACCCCATCTATTTGTATTAAGTGTAATCGTCATTATAAAGTAAAAAGTTTATATTACGCCTTAGTAAAAAATGGACATAACTTTGTCATTTTAAGCCGTTCTCGCGTTTCTTACTCGCCCACGCTTTCGTATTAAGACGAGTGATCATAAAATTCAATTTAGGTTTTTGTGATTCGTGATGAATAGTGTTTTTACTTGTTCACAACAGCTATAAAATTATTTTTTTACTTTTTATTATCGTAAAAACCGTTTTTGTCTATCTATTCGTTATAAGCACTCGTTTTTTAGCGATTCTTCGAACACGTTCTCGTAAATGAAAGTTTTATCAATTATGATTGTTTACAAAGTATAGTTTTGGCCATGAATAGTAACTTTTTATAAAAATTTGTTTAATAAAGTATTTAGCGTCGTGTAAACTGTAAATAGCATATCTTCATACTATTATTTTAATCCGTATTTTGAGTTTCTTATCATTTTGGAATCCTCATAAGATGTACTATCTTTATAAAAACAGTAATATGGGTGCTTTCAATGACTAACCAAAACAATAAAACTTTGAGGTTTTGTGCTTTAGATATGTTTTAAAGAATGATTTTGTACCATTTAGATTCAACACTTAGTTTCAACTTACTTTACAACATATTATATATTATGTATTACATTTAATAATTAATTAGTCATACTTTGTCATGTGAGTCAGATAACAAGATTAACATGTTATTTTACCATTTTCACTTGTAATTTATTAAGTAAATCTTTAAAACCTAATTTGTTCATAAACATGTTATACTTAACCAAGTGTGTACAAGAGTTATTACTCCATTCTTTATATCATATTAACATTCATATAATATATAAATAAGTGTACAAAATAATGATCATATGCAAAAATCCATTTCACATATTCAAAAGTACCCTAGATGGTGATTTAACTAAGTATAACATATGAACACATAAAATCTTAGTTATGAAATGATTAAGCTTTATATATAACCTTGTGTGGATGAGTAGAGAAAAGAAAACCAATCACACCCTTGTGATTTAAACTCTTGGCTTGAAAAATTAGTATGAAACCCTAATTTTTCCCAAGTAACCCTTTCTTTCTTTTCTTGATTCCTTCCTTGCAAATGGTTAACCAACTCTTGAAACCTTCTTAGAATACCTTAGATATGATGTGTGTATGCTTGTATAATGATAGAAAATCAAGCAATGGATTGGGTATTTGGGTGGTTTTTGGCCGTGGGTTTTGGAAGAGAGGAGAGAAAGAGTTTTGTGATTTTTAGTTAAGTGTTTATGAAAGAAAGAGTGAAT
Source organism: Tanacetum coccineum (assembly GCA_026074375.1). Taxonomy (NCBI): domain Eukaryota; kingdom Viridiplantae; phylum Streptophyta; class Magnoliopsida; order Asterales; family Asteraceae; genus Tanacetum; species Tanacetum coccineum. The sequence goes on along the minus strand of BQNB010006103.1, from coordinate 77,746 downwards.
GCATGCTATTTATAGTGAAAATATCTAAGTAACTTAACCATGGTTACTTGCTAACTCATGTGTAAGAGCCCATAGGGGGGGGGGGAGTGGGTTCTTACAAGGTGTAAGTGATTGGTTCCCTAAAATGGGAATCATCCCATGAATTCAAGGAAGATACTTTGAACTAGATATTTTCTTGGTCATATCCTTTGAAATCCGGCCACATAGGCTCTAATGTGATGTTATATTGATTATTTTGTGTATTGGGTATAATCGTGGGTATTCGTTTAAGTGTAGTTAGGTTTTGGTGCTTCCGGGAATGCCGAAACGCGTTTTATCGCGAAACGTAAGCATTTTACGTAACCAATCAAAATAAAATGTGCAAAGTTATTAATTATCCTCAAAATAATCATTTAACACTTGCTTGATGTAAACGTTTAATTGTTAAATGCCCGTTTACATTGAATGATCATTTTTAGTTTACGCGATTTAACTTAACGTTTACGGTTTAAGAGCAAACGCGAAAAACCCTAAAAATAAATTGTGAATTACATAATGTCATACAATGACCTAAAACACGAGGTGTTATAAAAATCGTATCGTGATGCGTTTAATGATTTGAATTGGCAAAATGCTATGAATGATGAATATAATACACTTATTAAAAATAAAACTTGGACTCTTGTGCCCCGACCTACAGACGCCAATATTGTTCATTGTATGTGATTGTTTTGTCATAAGTATTTAGCAGACGACACTTTTAATCGCTACAAGGCCCATCTTGTAGCAAATGGTAGTATGCAGTTAGAGGGTATTGATATTAATGAGATCTCTAAGCTTGCTTGGATGGATGATCATATAGAAACATGTTTGCAACAAATAAAAGTTAAAAGCATTATGATTAAGGGTTAGTGGGGTTTTAAAGACATGGGAATGTGTGATTTTACATTGTAAAAAATTGATTATAACGATGTCTAAGTGTTTGAAAATATGCAATAGAAAGGGTGTGAAAAGAGTTGCTCAAAATATACGCAAATGGTTGGTATTTATAAAAAAACCAAATCTGACCATTTTTTGAAAACGAATGATCCGTCTTTGTATTTGACGGATCCGTGGATCTACGGTTAAAAAAAACTACGTAGTAGTTGTTATTTTTGTCTTTGGTGGTTAACAAAAAATCTTTACAAAATCTCTTAATTGTAATTAAATATCTGATTAAGTACAAACTTCTATAAGGCAAATATTTATAAACATTAAAATGAAAAGATTTGTTAGATTTGAAAAAATTTGTTTAGATATGAAAATACAGTTTTCATTTATAGTTAATCTTATTTTGTCTTATTCACTAATCTAATTAGTTAATTATTAAGTAAAAGATTAATTAAAATCATTTGTTTAGTGGGGATATAAGTAAGATTACATAGATTTATGCAAATAATTAATGAAGTATGCATGACAAAATGAGTTTTGCTAGTTTATAAAAACGTGTTCATACTTTGTATGAAATGCAAAATGAGGTTCGAAAAAGAATGATGGACTTTGTAAATACTTAACGACTTTAGAAAGTATTTTAATCATTTTCAATAGTTTGTTAAATGATTTGATAATAATGTAACATAACAAACATATTCGTACATGTGTTGAAGAATGAGCGAACTCGAGACGTCGAGAGGTGTTGATGAATGTATGCGTTGATGAGTTTCAATCACAAGTAATTTGTGTATTTTAGATTATGTATTACATTGTCATTATTAAAACTTAAGAGATCAATTAGTTTAAATATTGTAATATACGCACTAACAAGATGTATAAGGGATATAATCATCGTTGTTGTTGTTTAGTGTAGAAAAATTCGTTGTTTCACTACACCGTCTAAGTGGGGACATTACTTATTACAACTACAAATACGATTGTTGTACTCTTGATATTCCTTTTACACGTATAATCTGAATGTGGTATAGACGTTTATAAACGTGAACTTATCAAAACTCGTAGATATTTTATTGTACGAGTGTGGATTCCATTTCTGCTATACCAATATAAATTGAAGTAAAGAACCAACGCAAAGCATATATGACACCTCAAAGGTCATGGTTAATAGAAAAAAACTTCTACCGGCTATTAAAACTAAATGGCCACAAAGTCACACAGGTCCTATTCTAATTCAACAATATAATGTGAAACCCCATATTGATGTTCATGATGGTGATTTTTTTCGAGAAGACAGGTTTGATATTAGACTCCGCTTCCAATCACCAAATAGTCCCGATTTTAATGTATTAGGCTATGCACTATCGTTATGTTGATTATCTCCTGAGTAACTTGCATCGATTTTTTATGTGTTCTTACGGGATCATCATCACGGTGTTGTTCCTTTCGAATAAAATCAGGAGATATCGCCACCCCGTTGTCATAAATTATCATATTATGTAATATGATGCATGTGTACATTATATCGGATAGTCTACGTCGCGACAACCCTCGAGCCGGAGAGGTAAAAAAAAATAGATCGGAAGACATTATGTAGATTAGTGGTTTGAATGTGTATAAAATGGTGTAATGCAGTTGGGTATTTATGGTGTTAAAGTTTTTAAATTTTAAATTTTAAAAAAGTTTTTTTTTATTTAAAACCAAAAAATGCCGTTTGTCTCACAATTCTTACACACGACATTAGTCGCACCAACGATCAAAATTAAAGGGGACCGAGCAGCGACCGACTACTGCACTATGGTGGCGACTGACAGGCGAGTCGGTCGACCGACTCGGTCGTCTTACCATAGTGCATAGCTTAAGATCTTGGTTTTGTTGGGGCAACTCAATCACTTCAAGAACAAAAGTCATTGAAAACAATTGATTTCGAAAAATGCCGTCGCATGAGCTTAATAATGTGTTTTTGACTTTACAAACTATTATGAAAGAAATCATGAAGGTTCCTGGTGGCAACGATTATCATACACCACATATCGGTAAACCCAAGTTGGAACGTGAAGGGAAATTGCCCCCTGCAAATTGAATGTGAAGAAAGTTTGATATATATATTTTTTTGATAAATGATGCGTAGAAAAGTCACAAATGACTAAAAGGACATTGCCTTTTGTTTTTTGGTTGGAGGGGTGTGTAATCTAAGTTGTATATAGTGTGAGGCGGGACGTGGCGGCATGATCAAGTCTCGCGTTTTAAGAGTCATGACAAAGTTTCTGCGTTTTTAAAACGTGATTTAAGGTGGTATAAAATATAAAAATATTTATATATTTATAGCATATTTTATATATATCGAGTTTAAAAATGTACATAATGAATGAAGTTAAGAAACTTTCTTTACATGTAATCTTTTTATTATTTTTTTATCGGAGTTGAATCCAAAAAAAGGGTATCGCGCATTTCCATGCCTCATTTTACGCCACGCCTAGATCAGACGCTGTGGTATATTTCGTAACATGGAGGTCGCGCCTTATGTCTTAACGACACCTTAACGCCGCCATAAGCAGAGGCGGACCCATGATTTTTAATAGGGTGTTGCACAAAGAAAATGTTGGGCCAATTAAACTTATACTTTAAAAAACTAAGGTAGCATAAATAAATTTGGGGGTTGCACATACAAAAAAAACGTCTATTTTGAATTTTTTTGCACTCCATGACCTAAAATCAGGTGTAGCCCGTGCCACACCCGGCACCTATATGGGTCCGTCCTTGGCCATAAGACGCATTTTAAAACCTCGCATGTAATAGACTAACATGTCCTAAAACAGAGCCCCATAGTCTTCAGAAGATTACAAAATCACCCCCTTATACTTTAAAAATCAAATCGGCTAATAAGTAAATCACTAAAACCCTAATTAAATTTTTTCCCAAACATTTCACAATTTTTTTACAATCATTAGAATTAGAAGAACCTGGAAAAATTATTAAAACCCTAACCCTAATTTTATTTCTTTCCTTTTCCCTTTATTCGCAAATCGGCAAACATAAATAAATCCTAAATAATTATTTGAATCTCCCCTAAATTTTTACAACAATTTATCTGAGTCATATATGATATAAATACCCTTAGAAAAATATAAAATCAATTGTACAAATAATTTTTATGCCGATTGAATAATAACTACAAAATTAGGTTTCGAACATGTTTTAATTTTATAAAAATCAATATAACACATTGAGCATGAATATTTCTTAAGCATAGAACGAATGTAATTGATGACAAAATGAGATACAAAAACATACATTTTGATGATTCTTGATGATTTTATGATTTATGCTATTCGGTTGATGGTATTCGAGAACAAAATAATTTCCCCGATTGAAACCAAGCACTCTACAATCTTTCAATATTTTTCCCATGAATCCTTGATCTCCAAAACACCTTATAAAATTTCGTGCTTGCCCTTGGAAAACTTTGGTGAGCCGCCTCTTTTGTATTTTCTTAGGGTTTCGGTGTTTATGGTTTTTAGGTTTTAACAAATAAGATGTATAAAAGAAATATATTAGAGTTTGACCGATTTTATTGGCTTTCTAAATGGGGCAAAATCCTGATTTGTAACTTGCCATATTTTATTTACAGTAAGACTATCCATATTTGATTTTACTTTAATTTTGTAATAAATACATAATTTAAATATCTACTAATTTCGGCCATAACTTATATATACATACATTATTAATTATTTTTCTTATAAAATATAAAGTATTATTTATGTTACATAATTTATCATAATTGTCACAGTTTGTATTTTTCATAATTTCTAACATTTTAAATGAAGTTTTATTTCAAGCTTTTTATGGCCAATTTCTTGCAAGGGTATTTTGGTAATTTTACACTTGTTGAGATTTTTTTTGGTCTTTACAACTTCTTCCCTCTAAAACAATTTCTCGTCCTCGAAAATGAAATCAACACGGAATGAAAACAAAATGAGACGAAACAAAAATATACCGAACTAGACAAAAGAAATGATGATAACTACTCGCATCAGAACTCTATTCGGTCTCCCAGGTAACCTCACGCTCTGGGTGCTCATTCTTCCAAAGAATCTTCACAAAAGAATAAACTTTGCGTTTCTCATAACTCTCTCTAGCCGATCCCAAGACAAATGGATTCAGGTCCTCGACAACAGACATATCAGGCGAATCTGATCAAAAGGATAAGATGCGAACATGCCAATGGATGATAATGGTTAAATCCCCTCAAAAGAGATACATGAAAGACGTCGTGAACGTGCTCGATAACTAGCGGAGGAACGCACAACCGATACAAACCTCTCCAATACGTTCCAAAATCCTCAAACGGACCAATAATCAGACTGAGCTTGCCTTGATCCCAAAACTTTAACTCCCTCTGACATGTCGACACCTTCAAAATACATGATCTCCAACTTGGAACTCTAAGTCACGTCGATGCTTATCAGCATAACTCTTTCTTCGCAATCTAGCCTCTTTCAGTTTCTCCTTAGCAACAGCCACTTTCTCATTAGTATCTCGATAGCTCCGGACCTAATCCACACGCTCACCTACTTCATCCCAGCAAATAGGTGGCCTCGACATTTCTACCATACAAAAGCACAAAAGTGCTGCCATGATGCTACAGCCAACTATTATTGTAGGCCAAACTCCACCAAGCACAAATATTCATCCCAACTACTTGTCCATTCCAAAAGCACAAGCCCTCAACATATCCTCCCTAAAGTCTGAATGGTCCCGCTCTGACTGCACCATCCGGTTTGAGATGAATAACCTGTTACTGAACTTAAGAGACATTTCCCCAGCTTTCTGTAAGCCTTGCCAAAAAATGACACCTAAACTTCGGATCTCTGTCGACACAATAGAGAGTCGGAGTACCATGCAGTCTGAACGATTTCCCGTCGAAAAAATCTCCGCAACTTACTAATACCATAGTTCTCTCCGAATGGGTACAGCAATTGAGCGACTTGGTTAGCGATTCAACAACCACCCTATCGCATCATGTCCTTTTTCTGAGTAGATAGGCGCCTACCAGTAACGAAATCCACTGGAAATCTCTCCCATTCCAATAGGAATCTCACCAATGGCTTGTAACAAACCAGTGGGGGGCGGGGGGGGGGGGTGGGGGGGGGGGGGGGGGGGGGGGGGGGGGGGGGAGGGGGCTCGTGGGGTGGTGATGCGTGGGTCGTAGTGTGGGAGGGGGGGGGGGGGGGGGGGGGGGGGGGGGGGGGGGGTCGCTGTGTCTTTTGTATACAAATAGAAAGCCTCTGATGTTTACACTTTTTACCTTGCTGACAAGTCATTCATTTGGATAACAAACGTCAACCACATCTCGCTTGCATGCCGTTCCACCAAAAGTAATGTTTCAAATCTCTGTACCATTTGGTTCGAACCTGGATGAATAGTAAATGGAGAACTATAAGCTTCCGTCATAACCTTCTCGCGAAGTGGTCCGATCATGAGGAACACATACATATTCAAAAACTCAAACACCGTCTTCTTCAACCACGAACGCAGTTTAGTTTACCAGTCTTCAACATTCTACACAATTGCCCACAACTCACCGTCGTCCCTTTGAGCTTCTTTGATCTGTAGCATGAGGTTAGACTCTATCCTCATACTCGCCCAATAGCCACCAGAACCTCGTACACATAGCTCAACATCCAAACGCTCTAAATCATGAAGGATCATAGAATCAAAACAAGCTATCATCCCAGATTTTCGCCTAAGTGCGTCGGCAACCACATAAGACTTGCCCTGGAATGGGTACAGGATTTATGTCCAAAATCTTTTAGAAGTCAACCATCTCTCTGTCTCATTCTAAGCGTTCCTCTGAGTAAAAATATATTTTAGACTCTTATGATCTTAAATATATCAGCAAGCTTCACCATACAGATAGTTCTCCAGATCTTCAATGCAAAACACGGCAGCTAACTCAAGATCATGGGTTGGATAATTTACTTCATAAGGCTTCAGTTGCCTTGAAGCGTAGGCGATCATCTTCCCATGTTGCATTAAAACACAACCCAAACCTTTCTTCGATGCATTACTGTATATCTGAAAACCACCAGAACCTGATAGAAGAGTCAATATCGGAGCAGACACCAATCTCCATTTCAATTCTTCAAAACTCTCATTACGCTCATCAGCTGGGTAAGAGGTAAAGCTAATCGGGAGAAACCCTCACAAAAAAGCTCGGTAATAGCCAGCAGCCCCAGACAAAACTCTCCTCACATCGTAACCGTAGTAGGTCTCGGCACATTTGGTGATAGCTTCACCTTTGACATGCTCCATAATGATGCCGTACTGCAGATACAATATGACCAAGGAAAGCGACTTGCTGTAAACCCAGAACACGCACTTCGAAACTTCGCATACTACATCTTCCTGTCTAAGAATCTCCAACACAATCCTTAGATGTTGCTCATCTCTTCTTAGACTTGAGTAAACGAGATATCGTCCGATGAAAACATTAACGAACTTTATCAAGGTACTCGTGGAACATACAGTTCACAAATCCATAAACACGCAGAGCATTAGTCATGGAGCCGCGGGCATAACCAAGAACTCTGTAGTGGCCATAACGCGTACGAAAAGTATCGTAGAAATAACATGTCCACACACGAAGCTGGTGATAACCAGATCGCAGATCAATCTAGAAAAATATTTGGCCCTTGCATTGGCAACAATTCGTCAGATACTCGCAGGAAGAGGATAGCGGTTACGATCTATTACGGTCTGAGTTTCGCGGGTATCAATACACACGCATCCTTCCCATCCTTCTTCTTAACAAATAAGACCGTCACCCCCTGGTGCAAACACAAGGTCTAATAAAGCCATCTCCACATCTCCTGTAACTGCTCCTTTACTTTTCAATTCAACAGTGCCATACGAATTAACGAGCCTTTGAGATAGGTTTCGCACCGGGAATTAACTCAATGCCAATTCAATCCTCTCTAGCCGGCGAAGTCCAGGAAGTTCATCGGGAAAAACATCAGCGAATTCACGAACAACAGAAAGATTTCCAATATTAGGACTCTCCAAAGATGTGTCCATGACAGAAGCCAAAAAACCTTGGCACCCATAAGAAATCAAGGTACGTGCCTTCATAGCAGAGATGAGCTTAACGGACTTAAGCGGTTGAGGAACCATGGATAAACAAATTCATGTGGCGTACGTTACCAAAGATATACAGTCCTAGCATAGCAGTCAAATTGTAGCTCGATGAGAAAGCCAACCAATCCCATGCCAAGAATCATATCAAAGTCCCGGAGCATATGGATAGGAAGTAAATTTGCAGGACGAATACGATCATCAAAACGTAGAGGGCAGTTAACATATTCATGGTCAATAAGCATATGGTTCTTCATTGGGGTTGAAATGATTACACGTTCAATTAATGGTGTAGGAGTCATATTACAAACGAAATGATTATGCGTTCAATTCCTACGGGTAGTCACCATCTGAACGATCGAGAAAACGATTAGCAAACGAAAACAAGATAGGTTACGGAAGAGAGTTACGCAGAAGGACCTATATGTCACACCACATACCCAATCCTCACAGGTCTTAGCCAAGCTCTAAATGTCTTACGACCGATCGAGTATGATTAACCTGGCCGCTTCTGATTACCAATAAATTGTAACGCGCCCCGACCCAAAAGGGTAGAAGTAATTACAAATATGGTGTGACATCAAATGCACTACATAATCATAAACACAAGCTAAACAGCGCAAGTCTCAAATAATAACTACAGGAAAAAAATACAGTCCAACATGACTTAAGGTATAAAGTTCTTAAAAGACAGACATATCCAAACGAAATAACCGAAATAACGAATGTCTTGAAAAGAAACAATTCATATATCAAAACTAGATCTATGAGCGGTAAGTCCACACACTCACGACACTCATATCCCAAAGCAACACCCAGCTCCTAGCTTAGATACCTGCCCGCAGGAAAAAAAGTGCGCGAGCTTACAAAGCCCAGTGCGAAGCAGATATATATTATCCGAACACAAAAGAATAACGGAATCAAACAGGATACGATAACGAACGTGCAAAAGGATATCACAAAAACGTGAATCAAACTGAATACAAAAATAAGGTAAGCGGAACAATTCAGACGTCAATTCATAGTGTAAGGAAAGATGAATCAGAAAATCGAATCAAGTCTAATTACCAAGCCCAAACAAATCATATCATAGTAACCACGGAGTCATGAGCTCCCAAAATTTGTGAAAGAAGTGGAATGCAGCCAAACATCAGTCACCAAATATTCATATATCATAATGTCATAATCCATCGAATACAAAACAAATCTAGGATGCATCCATACGCCCCTTAAGCAAAAAATAATCTTCATAATGCGCATATAATACAAATGGCGGGGACGGCGCGCGTGAAGAAATCATCACTCACACATGAGTCAATGCCAAAGGTGCATCAATGACACAGCCATGTTACCTTCATGGCTAGGAAATAAATAGTGGCTCGGGTCTCAAACTGAAGGGTTCAAAACAAGGTCATATCAAAGTTCGTTTCAAAGGGATCATAGCAAAGGTTCAATGTCAAAGGTTCAAATATCAAAGGTAACATAGCAGGGTTCAAATAGAACATAATAACATATCATAGTAAGAGAACCAAGAATAAAAGCTCCAGAGGCAAATGTAGCAAATCACATAAGCAATCAAAGATAAGACGAGAAATATGTCATGGAGAAACCTTAACGATAAGTCAGAATATCTGTACCTTATACCGCAAGCAAGCCAATAATCAAAGAAAACACCAAGGAAATCAAAATCACTCCTCTTGACTCGCCTAAAGAAATGATGAATCTTCGAATTACAAACCATTCAGTTTTAAGTTACTACTTCTATTTTTATAACTTCATTTTTTAGTAAGTTCCAAATTCAGTAATAGTCATCATTTGGATTCTATTAAGTATGTTTGCGACAAATAGTTTAGGGACTTTAACATGGTCAACCGTACAAGTTTAGGGTTAGAATATGACACTCTTTCCATATTTTAGGGTTAATATCACAAAACAACAATTTTCAAGTCTAAAGTTAAATACAAAGTTCACATTTCATTTCAGATATACCTTCCATTTTCTTAGTTTACAAGTCAAACCTTATTTTTTATACAAATTACATATTTAGCCCTTTTGTTTATTAATTATTTAAACAAATCTTAATTACTCCATAATTACAAAACAAGTCCTTATAGATTCACATAGACAAATTCATACTTTAGAACTTAAATAGCAGAACCAAAGCCACTTCCACTTTCATCAGACATTACATTTCAGTCCCTCTATTTTAATTAATTAATTTTCTAATTACTTATGTAGATTTATTAACCATTTATACCAAAATAATATCAATATGACATTTATACCCCCAACTTTTTTATACAGAATATAACATTATAATAACCATGTCCAAAACAGACCTCACAATAGTTTTTCAGAATTACAAAATCACCCCCTTATACTTAAAAATCAAATCCGCTATAATAACTTCACTAAAACCTTAATTAAATTTTTTCCAAATATTTCCCAATTTTTATAACAATCATTAGAATTAAAGAACCTGGAAAAATTATGTAAAACCCTAACCCTATTTTTAGTTCTTTCCTTCTGTTCCCTTTATTCGCCATAATTGGCTCAAACATAAACAAATCCTAAATAATTATTTGATACACTCCCTAAATTTTTCCAACAATCTACTGAGTCATATATGATTATAAAATACCCTAGAAAAATATAAAATCAATTTGTAAAAATAATGTTTACCCGATTTCATAATTAACTAAAAATTATGTTTCGAACATTTTTTCAATTTAAAAATCAATATAACCATGAATATTTTTCTTAAGCATAGAACGAATTAATATGATGAAAAATGAGATACAAAAATACCTTTGATGATTCTTGATGATTTTATGAATTTATGCTATTCGGTTGTGTTATTCAAACCAAAATAATTTCCTCGATTGAACCAAGCACTCTAAAATCTTTCCAATATTTTTCCCACAATCCTTGATCCTCCCTAAACACCTTATAGAAATTTCGTTCTGCCCTTGGAAAACTTTGTGTAACCGCCACATTTTTGTATTTTTAGGGTTTTGGTGGTTATGGTTTTTAGGTTTTAACAAATAAGATGTATAAAAAAATATATAGGTAGTTTGACCGATTTTATGGGCTTTCTAAATGGGCTAAATCTGATTTGTAACTTGCCATATTTATTTAGTAACTATCCATATTTAATTTACTTTAATTTGTAATAAATACATAATTAAATACACTTAATTTCGGCATAACTTATATATACATAATTATTAATTATTTTCTTATATAATATAAAGTTATTTTTAATATTACCTAAATTCATAATTTTCACATGTTGTATTTTCATAATTTCTAACATTTAAATGAAGTTTTATTTAAGCTTTTATGGAATTTTCTTGCATTAGGGGTATTTTTGTTAATTTTACACTTGTTGAGATTTTTTGGTTTTACAACCTCCTTTAGGTACATTCTTGCCAGTTTATCCATAGGATCTGTTTCCCTCATTGGCATAAAAATGGCAGACTTTGTAAGGTCAGGGGTGGGGTCAACGATCACCCAAAATATGTCATATCCTCTGTGACGACTTTAGGAAGCTGCGAGACAAAATCCACCATAGAGGTTGTCCCACTTCCATTGATGTATCTCGGTGTTACTAACAAACCCGATGGTCTTTGATGTTCGGCCTTGACCTTTGCACAGGTCAAACACTTGCTAACATAGGTGGTGATATTAGCTTTCATATTGGGCTACCAATATAGTTTCTTCATATCCTAGTACATCTTGTAAGAACCGGATGAATAGAGTCTTTTGAGAACATGAGGCACTCTGCATGATCACAGTCCTTAATCGCCATAACATGGTAACAACTCCCTGCCATTTAAGCACAAATAGTTCCATCCGTACGTGATTGTTTCCAACTGTTCCGTTCTAAGTTTCTCCGATCTCTTGAATTCCTTAACCATATACCTCTAACATCCCTCCTCTTGCTGTTACTCCGGCTTTCGTGCTTTAGTCTGAGCTTTCAGGATTTGTTTAGGAAGATCCAAGCCAATAGTCATCACTAAGGCCCGAACCCTTACGGTTCCAGTTTTCCCCTGCTCAGAGCATCACAACAGCTATTCGCCTTCCCTGGGTATAATCGAATTTTGGCAATCCGTAAATCACTCAGCAACTCTAACCAGCGACGTTGCCTCATATTTAATTCCTCTGATTAAGAATGTGTTTGTAAAACTTTTGTGATCATCTGAACACCGTGCACATTGGTTCCGTACAGAATAGAGCCTCTACAAATTTTAAGAGCGAACACCTACTGCCCAAGTTTCTTAAATCATGAGTCGTCAGTTCTTTCATGAACTTTTAACTGCGTGATGCATAAGACAATCACCTTTCTCTTTGCATCAACACCAGCGCCCATATACCCTTCTTTTGAAGCATCACAGTATGCGATGAAATCTTCGCTTCCTTCAGGTAATGTAAGGATTGGTGCACTGTATAACTTCTGCTTTACATTTGAAAAGCTGCTTCTTGTTTACATCGCACCCATCTAACTTGACACTTCTGGGTTAGTTTGGTCCTTGTCTTGGCGAGTCTTTGAAAACCCTTCGATGACAATCTTCTATAATAGCCGTCAACGCCCAAATTGAGCGAATCTCTGTTTTGGTGTTTTTGGAGACTCCCCAATCTTTGATTAGATTCCAATCTTGGCAGTGTCAAACGTGCAATACCTTGACAAGTCAATAACTGATCCGAAGGAATTGTACCCTGGAAAATCCTAAACTTCAACACTTGGAGAATCTTGGCGACATTCTTCCTTCTTAAGCCAATTTCAAGATCTGCCTAAGGTTCTACATCTCCTTCTACTTTTGGATAGATCTCAAAATGTCATCGACATGAAGACAATTACAAACTTGTCCAAATACGTTTGTACACACCCGGTTCATAAGTCCATGAACACGCGTGCAATTAGTCCAACAAAAAACATGACTTGGAATTCATAGTGACCGTATCAAGTCCTGAATGCAGTCTTGGGAATGTCTTCTTCTCGAACCCTCAACTGGTGATACCCTGACCTCAGATCGATCTTTAATAAATACTCGACCCTTGCAGCTGGTCGAATAGGTCATCGATCTTAGAGTGGGGTAGCGAGGTTTCTTTACTGTTAGTTTGAATTAATTCCCTGAATTGATGCACATCCGAAAAGACCCATCTTTCTTCTTCACAAACAGAACTGGAGCTCCCCAGGGTGAGGAACTTGGTCTTATAAAGCCTTTATCCGCACAAGTTCCTGTAGCCTCCCTAGTTCCTTCCATTTTGGACGGTTCTAATCTATATGGGCCCGGCTACACGTGTAGCACCCGGTACCAATCGACCTCGAACACTCCACTTGTCGATGGGTGGTAAACCCGGCAAGTCCTCAGGAAAGACTTTCAGGAATCTTGAACAACTGGCAACATCTTCAAGACTTTCTCCTTTGACTTAGTCTCTTCGCTCCTGGTTTGGTATATTATGCTAAGAATACGTGACATCCCTTCGTTAAATACTCTTGAGCCTTAGCACACGAGATGATGTTTAATCGGGTCCACCCGAAGTTAGAGGACATCCGGCGCACCGGACTGGCAGGGGGGGGGGGGCGTGGGTGAGGGGTGTGTTGGTGGGGGTGGGGGGGGTTGTGGTTAGGGTGCGAGTGTGGTAGGGTGTGGTGTCATGGATATATTATGTGTTGTTGAATGTAAAGCTTATACGAATCTGGTTAAGGAGAAGGCACATCAGGAGGCTAGAAGCAATTTTGTACGAGTGAACCCCACCACCACCAAACAATGTCGAGCACAACCCATACCTCACTCCCCCATAATAATCAAAAACAAGGGCAGGGGGGACAGGTCCCGGCCAACTCAATTTTATATATTACTCGCAGAGAATATACATAAGATGTAGATTAAGGGAGTGGGGGTGGTGTTCACTGTTCAAAAAAATTTAGCTTCTAGAAGCAGGATGTTCCCCCTCAGGATCATCAGTAGAATGTATTAATATGGCTGGACAATCCTGAACATCTGGCTAGACCCAAGGAAATAGTTGACTTCCATTCGAGACAGGAAATCACTATCCCCAAATGGAGTTATGGTAGGAGAAGAAGTCAGACCAATAGCTTTAGAATACTAATATTCGCGCATAGAGTCATAATATCCTAGTGAAATCTCCAACTCCGATTATATCAGTAAAAACCAAGAACTTCTTGAGAGTATTCCTCACAAGCCATATCAATCACGTCAATCTTGTTTGTCGTCCCATGTGAGATGTAATTGGCCGAGTATCTAACGAAGATCTGATCCAAATTGTAAGACGATGCTCAACTTTCCTATTCTTACAGAGTCAATTCACCCTTTGTGCACATCAATCAACGTCACGGACTTGGTTAAAGCTTCTTAAGAACGATTAATTCACCTCCTCGAGAATAAAAGGGACTCGGGGGTCTGGACTCAAAATCTATCAACCACAAAAGTCGGCTGAAAGTGAAATACACGTCGCATAGGACATTTTAAACGGAGATTTCCCCTTTTGTCAAATCCCATTTGTTTAGAAAAAATTAGATCAGCTCCGCAAGTTTCGAGCGCTCATGCAATTTGGAGTAAGTACATCAGGAAGTGAAAGCTTTTCCTTCAGACTAAAACTGGCATGTAGATTAATGCTCGTAGCGCTAGACGCATTCATCCATCCCTGAAATTCACAAGGACATCAAGAGAACTTCCGGGGTCTCCAAGTTTTCTGGGTAACTCATGTCTTCAGATGACCCTGCACGGTAACATGATTCATTCATCGGAGTTTCGAGCAGACAGGGTTCATTGGAAGAGCATATCCTACTAGAATCTAAGGTGCACACTCGATAACAGATAATATGAAGTGTAGATGGTAAGGCATAAAATAAAGTTTTCTCTGAGGTCTCTTTATTACACCAATATTTAATGTTCTTAGAAGTACGATGCGGAAGTTTAGGCATCAAAACAAGAGCATCCGCGTAAACGCTAATCTCATAAACTCATCTCTTTGAAGGATTTCCATAGAATTTGTCGATCTCTCTATTGTTCATTAGCTCTTTGTTACGGCTCTTTTCATTGATTAACCAGATCTTGAAGGATAACTCGCCTCGAAGGCAAAAAACATGGAAAAGAAACTGCGAAGTTTAGTGTATTGGCACGGGAGCAACACCAGAGAGCAACAATGGGCTCAAAAACAAGGAGTTGTGATGTCTGGTTCAGGACCTACCAGAGTGATACGGGTGCTGTACCTTTCTGTGAGACAAGAAGGGTCTGCACTTGGTCCATTTCTGTCACCATCGGGTATTGGTTTACAACTACTCGAGAGGAAGCTAAGGAATCAGGATGGCCTTGATATGCAATCACTTCACGAACGAGGGGGGAACATTTCCAAAACTTCATACACACATATACAGATCTATCTCTCTCTAGCAGTGATCGACAGAATACAGACAAACGCAAGCTATCGCCGCGCTTCTCTAGGGTTAGTAACTGATGTTACCAGGGAGTGGTTCCCGCTGACCCTGAAGTAGAAGGGCGGTGTTGGCAGTTACAAACTTAGGGCCAACCAGTATCAGTCAGATTTGGCCATTTGATTATTCAATTTGTTTGATTCGACTTTGCATGCTCAAACCCTTGGTTTGGAGGTTATTTTGGCATGTTTCCTCATGATAGGGCATCATTTGGGCCCTTGAACGTAGTTTTCAAATCGTTTCTTTTGGTGACACTGTTGTCTGAGGAACGGGGAGCTTGATAATTCTGGAAGACTGATTAACCTGGGGTCTATGAAGTTTATTCTGACAGAAATTGGATTATGTTACAAATTTCCACCTCTGATTGGTTGAAATTGCTCTCCCGTTATCTTTGTTAAAGTTATTCCCCCGATTGAAATTGATTACATTATTAGCTTGATGAGTTTCATGAACGGGTGGAAAACCTGGAGGTCTTAAAATGATTGATTTGCAACCATTTGAGGTCGGAAATTGGAGCTTACTTGGTTGTAATTAGCTGCAGCGGCTTGTGACACATACTCAGAAATGTTGTCCCGATAAACGTTGCCATGAGTGGCTGGACAGTTTTGGTGAGAATGGGCACCACCACAAGTAACACAACTTAGCTCAACTGCTTTGACAGGTGCAGGAGCTGGAGCTGGAGTAGAAGCTTGGTTTTTCTTGTCTAAGAGCAATGCTCGGACAATATCCTTTAGTTCAGCAACATCAGATGAAACAGCTTGGGTGGAAGAGTTCGTACTTACCTTGGCAACAACTGCCTTAGCTCGTGTTTGACGAACTTTGGACTTGCTCTCGATGATTTTTAAACATTCGCGAGGCATTTTGTCCAAAAAGTTTCCACCTGCTGCGGAGTTCAATGAATCTTGATCATTAATGTTCAAAGCATTATAGAATGTATCAAGTTGATGCAATTCTGAGAATCCATGGTGTGGACATGCCCTAAGTAGATCATTGAAACGATCCCAAGCCTCATAAAACGATTCATCGAACCTTTGCTGAAATCTGGTGATCTCATTGCGAAGATTCGTCGTTTTAGAGGGAGGGAAAAACTGGTTGATGAATTTGGATACAAGATCGTCCCAAGTTTGAATAGATCGAGGGGGTTCTTTTTCTAGCCATATTCGGGCTGCTCCCTCGATAGAGAATGGAAAAAGCATAAGCTTAATCGTAGCAATTGGAACATTGGGGACCCTCATTGTGGAGGTGATCTTGTTGAAGTAACGGATATGAGGCATGCGTGTCTTCTTTAGTCATGACCAGCAGAACTTTAATTGTTCTGGACAAGATTGATTAACCCTGCCTCAGACTCGAAAATGGTTTGCCACAATTTCAGGAATAAGGATTAGTCAGTCCTCCGAACCCCTCGGTTGGGTGCATGGAGCAATTGAGGCCAAAGTTCGAGTGTCTGGCCATTGGCTCTACGGTGAGGATCTTCCTGAAATGGTATATCGTATACGAAAGGATCGTATAACAACTGGCGGTTCTTTCTGGTGGAGGAGGATGCAGGCTCACGGGACTGAGATCGAGTGCGGCATGCAGCAAAAATGGAAATAAAAAAAAGAAAGTTAGCACTAATTTTATTTTTTTTGGATTTTTGGATTTAAAATATATTCAGCACTCTATTTTAAGAGGCGGCACAAGAGATAGACAACATAAACCAAATAATCGATCTTACTTCACGTAGCTCTCAGAATAAAAAACGCACCTGTCTGAGGCGGAGTTAGATAGGAATAGCGCGAAGCTTATTTCTCCATTGGGTCGTATTTCCTAGGAACAACCCTCTTTATACCAACTTAAAATTTGTCAATCAGAATGATGGTGAGCCGTATATCGAAAGTGACAGCAGAAGGCAAGTTTTTAAATCGTTTGGTTCATTGAGGAACTCAAGTAGTTTCACTTGGAAAACTATTATGATAATAACCTCAGTGAGAATATTATATTTTGGTATTTTACCAATTATATGAATTTTAATTTTTATGGACAATTTTTTTATATTTTTGAATTTTGTTGTGTTTTTTTTTTTTTTTAATTTTTTATATGATATGTACTAATAAAAAGAAAAGAAAAATATTTTTGTGTTTTTTAATATGATATATTAACCGATAGGACAAGTATTTAGATCAAAGTCGGAAAACAATCGTAGCAAATGCCTCCCCGGCAACGGCGCCAAAAATTGATTCGCGGTTTAGCATACACTTATATAGCAACCCTAATACAGATCCTAACCGAATGCCCTTGACCAAGGCAAAAGGTCAAATTCCACAAAAGGATAAAATACACAAGATAGAATCAATGATAAAAAGAATTCCGGAGAGATATTCCCGGGTCCGTATGTCCCAACGAGGCTGGCAATTGAAGGTAATGCCTGATTGATAGAGAAATTGAATGTTGGAGAATATTTAAAACGATGGAAACACTGATATAATTACAACTAAAATTAATTAAATAAAACCTAATTTAATCTACGGGAAACAAATATAGGAAATGGGGAAATCCTAAAATTAAATCTATACTAAAATACGGGGAACAGAATCAGGTATCGGGAAACCTAAATACTAAAAATTAAGAAAATAAATGCTAAATTAAAATTAAAAATTAAAATTAAATTCTAATTAAGTTAATTTGAAAAATAAAAAAAACTAGAACTAAAACGGAGGTCGTTTGAATGCTAAACGAAAAGAAACGGTAAAACGCACTCGGTAAAACGGGTCTAAGACTGAATTTTATGAAAAATAAAGCCTACACTAAATTTTATATTTTTCCTAGACACTAAATGACAAAATAAAATTTTGTAAAAAAAGAAAAATATTTTTTTATTAATTTTCTGATTTTTTATGAATTTTTAAAGATTAATAACTAATTAAAACTAAGAAAATAGAAAAAGACAAAAAATAAAAGTTATAAAAATTCTGAAAAAATAAAATTAAATAAAGAAAAAGTTAACAATTCTAAAAATATAAAAATGCCCAAATTTTACTGAATAAATTAAAAGTAATTAAACTAATTAAAATTTAACCTAATTTAATTATTTAAATTAAATAAAACTAACTAAAGTTAACTGCTGTTAAAACAAAAGGACTAACAGGGAAAGGACTGCAAGGACTAACGGGGCAATAGGGTAGTTAAGCGCACAGGGTGGGGGGGGGGTGTGGACAAGGTGGGGGGGGTGGGGGGGGGGGGGGGAGGGGGGGGGGGGTGTGGGGGGGGGGGGATGGGGGGAAGGGAGGGAAAAGGGGGGAGGGGGAAAACCAAACACGGGGTGGGGGGGGGGGTGGGGGGGGGGGGGGGGGGGGGAAGGGGGTGTGGGACGGGGGGGGGGGGGGGAGGGGGGGGGGGGGGGGGGGGGGGGGGAAAGGGGGGGGGGTGGGAGGGAGGGGGGGGGGGGGGGGGGGGGGGGGGAGGGACTAACAATACTAACTATAAAATAGAAAATTACACAATTGGTCCCTGAGTTGGACCCCGATTACAAAGCAAGTCCAAACAGCTTATTATCAAAAAGCTATAAAAGCAAAGTTGTTAAGGGGCTCAAGGACAACATTTTTCTTAATAAGCACACTAGCTGAAATGAACTTAATAAGCCAGAAATGAGAGCTTTTGGGGCTGCAGAAGCTTATTAAGTTTATGAGCTTATTTTTCTTTCTTATGGGGATTTTAAGGCTACAAAATAAGCTAAAATCTATGGGAATAAGAGACTTACACTAAATGTGGGGCGTAGTCCTAGATATAGAGCTAAGGAAATCTACTAAAGGCCGCTAAAATAAGCTGAAATCTTAAATAGCTATATTGACAGATTATTATAAAAACAGAAATATGGATACTTAAGGCCTAAATTAAGCTAACCTAGAAAGGGAGATAAGCTATAAGATTTTGGGGACTTATAGGGTATCTATTAAGCTACATTAAAAAGCTAAAAGATACTAGGGTCTAGTGGATAAATAAGCTGGAAAAAGGGGTTGAGATTGGATGCTCAGCACCAGGGGAGGCAAAGCAGTGAGCTAGGGGCTTATTTTGGCTTATTGAAATAAGCACATTGGTGCTTTTAGCCCAAAAACCAACCACAAACAGATTTACAAGGGATATAATTAAACTTATTTCCAAAGTTTGAGTTATTAATGAGGACTTAAACCTGCTGAATTTTGAGGTGGAAGTTCAAGGTTTTCAAAGAAATGGGGTTTAGGTTCATTGACTTTTACTTGGTGAGATTAAAAGACAGAACAAGTGGCTTTTGAAAAGAGCTAGTAACACTCAAATAAGCACAAACAAGGTGTGCTTAAGCTGCTTAAACAGCTTAAGCTGTTTAACACAATGTGGCTTATAGATTTTTGACAGTTTGATCAAAGGACCTTAAAAAACTAATTTTTTTACTAAAAAGTTTGATTAAGCTAATCTAAATAAGCCCACACACTCAGCCAAGATTGGCTGAGTGTACTTGACCCACAACCATACTCCATATGACCCATTTTAGGGTCTAAACCAAACACCCCCTTAAATATAAATTCGGCTTCTTTTTAGCTTTTTAAAAGAAATAAAGGGGTAAAACAAGTTTATAAGCTGAGCTTAACAACTTTTACACGTTTTTATATAAGTTTAAACAGAATTAAAGGCTTTAAATTATACTTTAAATGTTGACAAATGCAATAACAAGAGAACTCTTAAATTCTTTATTAAACTTCCAAGAAATACAACCATATAACTTTTTAAACAAACTGAGTACAACTAATTTTAAAGCATACTGAATTAAAATTAACTAAGAAAAGTAAAAACAGGGGTGTGGTTTTGTTTTATGTGTGCTTTCTCTTTTTTCTTTAAAGCAGTCTCAAAGCCTTCGCTTGGTCTTGGTATGAGCTTTGTTGTGACATGCAATTGTCCCCAAGGTAAGTCCTATCCTTTCATTGGCCTTACAACAATCTCAGCCTCGATGGAGTCTTCGGTTTTGTATTGCAAGCTGCAAAGGTCTTATAAGATGGGGTGAGTGGGTATATGTAATGGAAGTGCTGGGAAGAGTACTGGTGGAAGTAGGTTTGGGCCTAGAAACCGTGCGAGAGTTGGGGTTTGTGTTTTGGCGGTAACCGGGTACATAGTACCCAAGTTGTTGTCCAGGTTTTAAAAGGAAGTTTAGGGAAGAGCAAAACTGTCCCACATCCTTTCTTCTCCTTTCATTTTTTCTAATGCCTAAAAAAACAGTTATACATAATTTTAGAAATGATGATCACTTTTTGTTCCTCCGCGATTTTATAACAAAAGAATAAAGAAACGGTTTGGAAATGGGCAAATCCAGCCCTTGCCTTTAAACATAATAAAAGAATTGCCATTTGGCAGTTTTTGTCCCTCTCTTTATTTCACCATTTTTCTTTTATAAAACACTTTAAAAAATGACAGGATTTGGCCGGTTAGTCCCTAAGGGTTTATGCAAATATTGTTTATCTGGGTCCAGCAAAGTTCTTGGGTTTGTGTTATAACATGGCCCAATTGGGTGTGATTGGCTTGTATTGGGCGCCAATTGAGGGTGTGTGTCTGTGTTCCGCAATAATGGATTAGGTCTTAAGATTATTGGCAATTATTAATGCCCAATAAGGTTCAGGTTGGGTTTTATGTTACAATGTGCTTATATAGGCTGTAACTGGGCTAAGATAGGAGCCATCAAAGTCTTCATTCACAGTCTTTGTCAATTTGTCACACGAAATGGCTGTAGAAATTGATTGAGGCCCATTTGTGGTCGTCACAGTCTTCATAGTTATACAATTGGGCTTTCCCGTCCCATCAGATGGGTTGAAGATTGGCTTCCAAAGAATCTTCAGTTCCGGCTCCGGTTTGACTGCTGATTCTTACTGGATTGACTTGACTTTGACATTTTTGGTCTTTGGCCTTAAAAAATTAAATAAAAAAAAAAAAGAAAAAAAATAAAATTTTTCACAGTTCTTTGTCCCCATTCCATGGCTCATTTTTTGACATTTTGGCTCTATTTTCTGGCCTTTTTGTTGATATCCACTTCCTGGCAACAATACAAATGCAAAACAAACATATATTTGGCAGTTTTTGTCTGTTTTTGGTCATTTAAGCTCATTTTTAGAGGTAAAAGATATGTGTAATTAAGCACTTATCACCAATCTTTGTCTTAATTGGGAAAAGAGTCATTTCATGGTTAAGGAAGGCATTGTCCGCTATCCATGAAGATTTCCAAAAATGGGATTTAGGTCGATAAAGCAAAAAGTCTATGTTGATTGCTTAAGTTAGCACGGGGGGGGGGGGGGGGGGGGGGGGGTGGGGGGGGGGAGGGGGGGGGGGGGGGGGGGGGGGGGGGGGGGGGGGGGGGGGGGGTGGGGGGTCGCGGGGGGGGAGGAGAAAGGGGGCATATGAACAAACACCGTTAAGGGTGTTCGAAGTTTTCTCGATCATGCCGGTTTCTACCGACGATTCATTAAGGATTTTTCCAAAATTTCCAGACCGATGACTCATCTTCTTGAAAAGAATACTCCGTTCATCTTCTCCAATAAATGTATTCAAACTTTTGAAACGTTAAAGAAAAAACTTACTGAAGCTCCAATCTATTGCGCCCAACTAGGACTACCCTTTGAGGCTTAATGTGGGCCATGCAAGGCGACTTTGCCATATGGTGGGCAGTCTTGGGCAACGTCATGAAAAACATTTTAGGCCTATACAATATGCTAGTAAAATAATAAATGAGGCGGAATCGCATTACACCACGACGGAAAAAGAAATGTTAGCCGTGGTATATGCCGTTGAAAAATTCTGGTCTTACCTCATCTTGAACAAAAGCATAGCGTATACGGATCACTCCGCCCTAAAATATCTCTTTGCTAAAAAAGATTCCAAGGCGAGATTGCTCCGTTGGGTTCTCCTCCTTCAAGAGTTAAAATTCAAAGTAATTGACACAAAAGGAACCGAGAATCTCGCGGCCGATCATCTTTCCCGATTAGAAAATCCTTATGAAAATATGCTCGACCCAAAGGAGATAAATGAAACGTTTCCTCTCGAGACACTTAATATGGTGACTTTTCGTGGTGACTTTTCAAGTACCCCGTGGTTTGCCGATTATGTAAATTACCACGCAAGGAATTTCATTGTTAAAGAGATGTCGTCCCAACAAAAGAACAAGTTTTTCAAGGATGTTAAACACTACTTTTGGGACGATCCCTATTTTTTCAAAATATTGTGCGGTATCGAAAATGAACCGTGATCGTTGTGTTGGCAGGCCAATAAGTCTTTGACATCCTCACAGCTTGCCATAGTGGACCCACCGACATTACGGTGCCAACTACACCGCCAAAAAGGTTTTTGACTCAAAATTTTATTGGCCCACGATTTACCGAGATGCCCATGACTTGGTCACCGGATGTGACACTTGTCAGCGTCAAGGAAAAATTTCGCAGCGTGATGAAATGCCTCAAAATTCCATCCAAGTTTGCGAAATCTTTGACGTGTGGGACATCGATTTCATGGGGCCGTTCCCGTCTTCACGAGGGAACAAGTACATACTCGTGGCGGTCGACTACTTGTCGAAATGGGTTGAAGCGAAAGCGCTCCCCACCAACGACGCCCGAGTTGTTTGCAAATTTCTTAAATCTCTCTTACCTCTATTTCGTGCCTCCACTGCTATCATAATTGATCGCGTGAACCCATTTTTGCAATGACCAGTTTGCAAAGGTCATGCTTAAATACGGAGTTACTCACCGTCTCTCCACCGCGTATCACCCACAAACAAGTGGGCAAGTTGAGGTATCCAATCGTGGCTTGAAATGAATTCTTGAAAGGACCGTAGGCGAGAACCGTGCATCTTGGTCGGATAAACTAGATGATGCACTTTGGGCCTTCCGTACCGCTTATAAAACACCCATCGGGTGTACCCCATACAAGCTCGTGTACGGAAAGGCATGTCATCTACCGATCGAGCTCGAGCACAAAGCCTACTAGGCCTTAAAGCATGCAAACTTTGACCTTGAGACCGCGGGTGATCACCGTAAAGTTCAACTCAATGAACTAAATGAACTTTGTGATCATGCCTATGAGAACTCTTTGATCTATAAAGAGAAAACAAAGAGGATCCATGACTCAAAGATCAAAAACCGCGTTTTTAACGTCGGTGATCAAGTCCTCCTCTTTAACTCTAGATTGAAGATTTTCTCGGGCAAGTTAAAATCCCATTGGTCCGAACCGTTCACCATTGCCCATGTCTTTCCATATGGCACCGTTGAGTTATCCCAAAACTCCAAGCCAAACTTCAAGGTGAACGGTCATCAAATTAAGCACTACTTTGGAGGGGACATACCACAATTGGTTGTCCCGGATCTCCAAACCTTCCCCAAGGATAAATGAATTCTGGGATTGGGTCAAGCTTAGTGACCCTAAACAAGCGCTTTGTAGGAGGGCAGCCCCATGCTTATCAATTTTCTTCCTTTCTATTTCTATTGGTAAGTGAGGAGGCTGTATCTCTTCCGATCCTTGTTGCTTGTGGCTTGTGATTTTATTAAGGATTGACCGCAAAATTATCTGAAGACTCTCATGTTCGGTGTTTTGTCCCGGTCCACTCGAGCTTCCTAGCCTTTGCTTGCTATTAGTTTGGGTAATCCGGTATCCTAAGATTATTATCGACTAACATTTATCTTGTAGCATACTTGATAAACGGCTTGAGATTTTTGTGATACATTCTCCATGCTCGGATTATGCATTTGACTTTTTGAGTTCTAATATGGGGTTATAAGCCTTAGACTTAGTAAAACATATTGAGGACCATTGTTTATATTTTTGTATGGTAGTATATCTTCGATATGATCTTACCTACCTTTGTCGTTGATCTTACGTACCCCGTTTTCCCACAAAATTTTTGAGATGATAACAACAATCACACCCTTGTGATTAAACCTCTTGGCTTGAAAAATTAGGATGAAACCCTAATTTTTACCAAAAACCCTAATCTTGCAATATCTTCTTAAAACCCTTTCAAAGCTTAACCAACCCTTCAATTCTTCTTAGAATACCTTAAGTATGATATGTAAACACTAATATGGTGAAAGAAAATCAAGCTATGGATTGTGTTTGATAAGGGTTTTGAGCCGTGGGGTGTTGAGAGAACAAAGGAAGGATTTTTGTGTTTTACACCTTAGGAATGTGTTTTGTATGTTTTTCTTACTAGTTAAGCCTTTATATAGGGCTTAACTAAGGTTAAGAAACTCTAGTTAAGTTAACTAGGGTTAAGTTAAAGGAAAATATCTAAAAGATATTTTAGATAAATATCTAAAGAAATATCTAGAAAAATATCTAATAAAATATCTAGAAAAATATCTTAAAAAAATACGAAAAGTTATAAATTATCTTCGTAATATTTATTTAACACTTGTTTGATGTAAACATTTAATCGTTTAATGCCCGTTTACGTTAACTGATCATTTTTAGTTTACGCGATTTAACTTAACGATTTCCATTAAAAACAAACGCGTACAATACTAAAAATAAATAGTGACTTTATTAATGTCGTACATTGTCCTAAAACACGGGGTGTTATAGTCTCCCCTGGTTAGCTGAGCCTTGTCCTCAAGGCTTAAGACGCAGCACTTGACGACGGCCCGGTCTTTGAGAACAGATGTGGGTATTTCTTCCGGAATTGATCCTCGCGTTCCCACGTAAACTCAGGACCTCTCTTGGAGTTCCATCGAACCTTGACTAATGGGATACGGCTTCGCTTCAACCGTTTAACTTCACGATCTGTGATCTCTATAGGTTCCTCGACAAACTGAAGCTTGTCATCAAAATGAAGTCCATCCAACGGAACGGCTAAGGGTTCGTCGGCATGACACTTCTTTAAGTTGGACACGTGAAATGTATTATGAACTCTGCTCAGCTCCTCAGGAAGCTCGAGCTTGTATGCAACATCTCCAACCCTTTTTATTACCTTGAAGGGTCCAACAAACCTGGGATTTAATTTCCCTCGTTTGCCAAAACGTACTACCCCTTTCCAAGGCGAAACTTTAAGCATCACTTTATCTCCAACCTCAAACTCCATCGGCTTACGCTTCAAATCAGCGTAGCTCTTTTGCCTATCACGAGCGGCTTGCATCCTTTGCTTAACTTGAATGATTTTCTCAGTCGTCTCTTGTACTATCTCTGGACCGGTGAGTTGAACTTCTCCAACCTCAGCCCAACAAACAGGCGAACGACATTTTCTACCGTAAAGTGCCTCAAAGGGTGCAGCCTTAATGCTAGCATGATAACTGTTATTGTATGAAAACTCGACCAATGGCAAATGTTTAACCCAACCATTTCCAAAGTCGATCACACAAGCACTGCTCCCACCAGCTTAATAAACGTTATATAATTGTTAAATAAATAAAGTTACTTTTGTTTTTGCGATTATTAATTTAAATCCATTCGTAGAGATTCCTTCTGGTGAAAGTAAGGTACACATCGAGGTTCTGTCAGTGTTGTGGGGAAATAGGCTACCGGGTCTTGTCGGTTAGGACGCCCGATGTCTTGGTAGTTAAAAGACCACATGACTTGAAATTTGGCTATAATAATAATAATAATTATGTAATAAACTGAAGGCGAAATAAGACCACTGTTTCTTGTAGGTTAGGACGCCCGATGTTGCAGTCGTTTAAAGGGTGGAGGTAATAATAATAAGAACTGTAGGCTGATAAAAGTTTACTGTCTCTGGTCGGTTCGCTCCTGATGTGGCAGTCTTCAAAAGAAGGCCCATAGTAATAATAATAATCAGAGACTGATAAAAGTTTACTGGCTCTGTCGGTTAGGACGCCCGATGTGTCAGTCTTCAAAACGTCGAGGAAATTATCGAGGTCGAAATAAGACTACTGGCTCTGTCGGTTAGGATGCCTGATGTGTCAGTTATTTAAAGGAATGAGGGATAATAATGTTTCAATAATAATAATAATAATAATAAAGCCAAATTTTGACTCCGAGGTTATCTAAATAAAGCCTCCGTCTCTGGATTCGTAGCTGAGTTGTTTCGGATGAAATAAAAAGGATAACCCCTAAATCACGTGGTAGAGCCTTCATCATGGGTGCTGCTGAAGTTCAGCAAGATCCAAACATTATGACGGGTACATTTTATCTGAAAGATCATTTTGCTACAGTTCTATTTGTGGTGCTGATTATAGCTTTATCTCTACCAACTTCTTGCCTTTGATTAATGTGAAACCTAGTTTTATAAGCCCCGGTTACGAGATTGAAATAGCTAACGGTCTAAAGATAGAAATTAATAAGTTTGTTCGCGGATGTAGACTAGAACTAGAAGGTTATACGTTTATCATCTACTTGATCCCTTTCAGACACAGTAGTTTATGTAATTATAAGAATGGATTGGCTGTTAAAGCTTAAGCTAAAATTGTTTGCTATGAGAAGATAGTCTAAATCCATTTATAAAATGGAGAGACATTAGAAGTTCATGGAGAGCGTCATGAAGGGAAACTCAAACAATTGAAGACTGTGAAAGTAGACAAGCAAAAACTCGAAGACATCCTCGTTGTACGTAACTTCCCTAGTGTGTTTCTAGAAGATTTACTGGGTTTACCCACATCTCACGAAGTTTAATTTCACATAGATCTCGTCCCTGGAGCTATGCCTGTTGCAAAATCACCTTACCGTTTGGCACCTACGGAGATGCAAGAACTGTCAAACCAACTCAAGGAACTTCAAGACAAAGGTTTCATATGACCTAGTTCTTCACCTTGGGAAGCTCTAGTGTTGTTTGTTAAGAAGAAAGATGGTTCATTTCATATGTGTTAGCCTCAATTTATTGAGTCGAACAAGGAAGCTCGGTCACTCTACGATGGAGCTTCGGTCTTTATTTAGTTAACGTTGTAACAGGATAATATCGGGAATCGGGCTCGATAGTTAATCTAATATTGTATATGTTTCGGGTTTAATCCCAAGCAAAACCCGAGCCCGGGTCCTAGTTAAATATCCCGCGCGTCACATTAAATGTGTAGGGGTATATATATATTTAGATATTTTCTAAAAATATCTAAATATATATATAGATATTTTCTTTTTCAAAATATCTAATTCATTAATCTAATTTCTTTTCCATCTTTATTTTCTCTCTCAAATCTCTCTCTCTCTCTCTACACGTCTCTCTCTTTCTCTCTCTATCTCTTTTCTTGATTCGTGGTTCGTGTTATGAAGTGGAAGTGTTAAATCGTGGTTCGTGTTATGAAGTGGAAGTATTAATCGGTTCCTACAATCGGTTCCTACAATTGGTATCAATCGCCTCGGGTGGATTTCGTGGTTTTTTTTGTTGTGATAAGCTTATACGGATTCGGCAGTTTCGTTGGGTTATTTGTGGCACTCGGTAAGCATTTATATTTCGTGGCTCATTTTGGGTGTTGCAAAACGTTGGCAACGAACGAGTGAAAAAAAAAGAGCGGAAATTTTCGTGAAGAACGATCGAACGAGCGAAAAACGTCACGATCGAACGAGTGACAAATCGCAGCGATCGAACGAGCGGACTCGAACAAGCGATCGAACTAGCGGACTCGAACAAGCGATCGAACTAGCGGACTCGAACAAGCGATCGAACGAGCGGACTCGAACAAGCGATCGAACTAGCGGACTCGAACAAGCGATCGAACTAGCGGACTCGAACAAGCGATCGAACTAGCGGACTCGAACGAGCGATCGAACGAGCGATCGAACGAGCGGATCGAACGAGCGATCGAACGAGCGATCGAACGAGCGGATCGAACGAGCGGAACTTTTGATCGAACGAGAAATTTTTTTTGGACCGAACGAAAATTTTTTTGTGTGACGAAAAGGGTTTCAGTAAAACAGCAATTACTTTTGATCGTACTTAACGTTTTAGGCCGTGACCTCTCAAATCGAAGAGAAAACAAGACGGATCCTGCTGTAGCCACCCTTGGCAGGTTAAGTTTTGCGAGGCCCAAGAGCTTGTGTTCAGTGATTTATTGACATTTTTAGTTTTTTGGAATTTTTTGGCGCTGATTCCGCATCAAATCATTCACGGTTTTCTATTGATTCTGTAAAAATCCGTTATTTCATTTATCGGGTTTGAATCATAGACGTGTAAATCCCGTGATAACGTGAATTGCTACAAAACCCTCAACTTCAATCACATCATATCCACTTAAGATCCAACAAAATATCTTTACACTTATAATAAAATAACAATCATTCATATGTATACTCTAGTTAACACATCCTCACAGAAATTTCAGTTGTCAAGCAGAAATGCCGATGAGATACTCACAAAGAGTTGCTTAACTAAGTCACAATTTGAAGGTCAACTCACGAGAAAACTAAGCGTTATTTCGGATTAAGGTTAGGAAGGAAAGACATTGACATTAATGATTGAAATGGAAAAACAATAACAGTTTTTAAATGAAATTCTGTATAACGCAATCAGTCAATCCAGACAATTTCACATGTTAGCACCCAAATGGCAGGTTAATGGTAGATCAACCTTTTGCTTATCAAAGTACCTCAAGAGTCAATCTGATAAGCCTCGTTTGTATGAGATCCCATATGATATTCTGCATCCTGCAAAAAGATTTTGCCCGAAGGGGAAGGAGACAGTGACTCTTGAAAAGAGAGTAGATCAAAAATTGGATAAAGGACAAAGTGAAAACATATAATTAAACATATCTCAAACAGTCTTTATGAAACTTTCAAATACCACCATCCAAAGCCTATCTTGATTCGTTGGAAAGCGCTAAGAAGTTAGAAGACAATGTGGAGAAAAACGTTTGTTAGGATAAAGCCAACATTGCTAAAAACATTGGATTTCTACCCATGTCTGAAATCCATTAGTAAAAGTGACTACTTTATAACGAAATGACAAACAATTCAATCATATTCGAACCAATTTGTCAAACAAACTTGGTCTAATCTATACTAGTTAGTGCATTCCTAACCCAATGCCAAGGAGTATGGAAGTTTTGATCAAATCATATTTAAGGCCTCTTTCAGACAAATCTATATGGACAGTCATTGTTTTTGTTCATGGACTCAAAAGGAAATGAATGACGATTTGAGTAGTTAATTCTTGGAAAAGGGGAGCTTGACGAATTGAATCAGAAAAGGACCATGATTTTTCAAATCATAATGATCTATTCTTGAAGAGTGTGTGTCTAAAGATGTTATTGTTAATATTTGCATTTCCTTTTTTTCTCCTTCCTTTTTTTTTTTTTTTATGTATGATTTAAAGATAATACTTTGGGGGGAAAATTGCAATGATTATATCTTCATAAAGTCAAAGAAAGTGAATGTCTTGCACAAAAGCTTTCGGAAACAAACTGAATCTGTTCAACAAAGAAGTTCATTTAATTTGTAAAGTTTTGCTAAACTTGAAAAACACTCATTTTCTCTTGATCTTTCTTTACAACATTGTAAAGACAGATGAAAACAACCCAGTTTGCAAAGAAAATGCTCAATATGTATTTCGAAAGAACGTGAAACAATATCATGAAATATAAGATTTGAAAGCTCAAATGCAAGACAAGAACATGTGATAAATGAGTTAAAGAAACATCATTCTGGTAAAAAAGGAAAAGTTCTGTGGAAACTCAGTTTGATAAACCATCTGTTGTTCGACAACCAAATGCTCAACGGATTCCAAAACCATCAGTTTTAGGAAAACCGACTCCTTTTTCAAATTCTCCTGAAATGAGAAGTTTTCAAACGAAACAGTCGGTTAATAAAACTAATGTGTCGGATGGTTTATTTAAACCAGTCACTCAACAGAGTTTGCCTCAGAATAGAAACCAAGCGATTCGAAACACAAATGTGCTTAAACCAGGAATGTATAGAATTGCCTCCACCACAACACAAACTAGAACACCACAGTTGCCTCATGCTTCTAGGAATACTAATCCTCACATGTCTAAATCTTCAGGAGTAATTCACACTACTAGTGTTAGCAGACCACAGCTTAAGTGCTATCAAGTGAAAGAAAAGGTCGTGCCAAACATTAGTCAAGTGAAGTTTACAAAGAAGGAAGTAGAAGACCATCATAGGATTTCTAGTATTTCTAAGAAAACAAAGTCTGTAACTGCGTGTAATGACAGTTTAAACTCAAGAACTTCGAATGTAAATGCTGTTTGTGCTGATTGTGGAAAATGTGTGTTTAATTCAGATCATGATGCTTGTGTTTCTAGATACTTGAAAGACGTGAATGCTAGAACTAAGAAGCCTAAGGTAGTGCCTATTAGTGCTAGTAAACCCAAGAGAAAAGCGAACAAATCTGTTGCAACACCCCATAAGAAAACAGTTGCATCAGATACCACTATTCAGAAATCCAAGAGTTACTATAAGAAGTTGTATGAGGATACAAATCAGGAATGGAAATGGTGGATAGCTAAGAGATGTCCATCAGTTTATACATGGACACAAAAGCCGCTTAGGACCAAAAAGATATGGATGCCTAAGATTAGGAAAGATGATGAATCAACAAGTATTAGTCCCACTATAGACATTGTCTCTAGGATAACTAATGTCTTGAAGATATCAAATTCCTTAGGATCCAATTTGTCCAATGTTCCATCGTCCTCTAACTCTCTTGCAGATTGTACAACTCATCCTATTCAATGTTGACTCTGGATGCACAAAGCAAATGACGTTTGAACACAACAGTTCAAGCCTCGGTCGTCAACGATAAATGGTGTCTGCTGAAAATAACACTTCAGGCCCCGTTCCTCAATGTTCAAATGATGTCTGATCACAACAGTTCAGACCTCGCACCTCAACGACAAGAGATGTCTGTTGAAAATGTCTCTTCAGGCCTCGTTCCTCAAGGACAAAAGGCGTCAGATTATGACAACTCTGACCCCGTGCCCCCAAGACAAAATGTTGTTCCTTCAGCAGAAAAGACAGATTCGTCACAACAAGGGTTAGAATTTCTCTTCAGTCCTTTACTTGAAGAATATTACAATCCAACACACGGTCTCGCTGAGGAAAACAACAATGATCAAGCACCGAATGCATCATTTCAAGAAGATGAATTTATCAATCCTTTTTGTACACGGGTACAAGAAATTGGTGAGTCTTCCTCACGCAACATTGATAATACCGATGTGCATTCATTTCAACCACAAAGTCATGATTTTCCGAATGGACAGAGATCATCCATTAGAACAAGTTCGTGGAAATCCAACCATGCCAGTTCAAACAAGACGACAGCTTGCCACAGATCCTGAAATGTGTATGTTCGCGCTCACGGTAAGTATTGTTGAACCGAAGAACATTAAGGAGGCAATGGCTGATTCTGCATGGATTGAAGCAATGCAAGATGAACTTCCAGTTCGACAGACTTAAAAGTCTGGGCACTAGTCGACACAAACCATTTGGCAAGATGATTATAAAGCTAAAAGTGGTTATGGAAGAACAGAAGGATTAAGATCAGATGGTAATTCGCAACAAAGCACGATTGTTGCTAAAAAGGGTTATGCTCAGGAAGAGGGTATTGAATTTGAAGATTCATTTGCTCCAGTGCTCGCTTGGAGCGATCGGATTTCGTTGCCCACGCAGCACACAAGTCTTTTCCAATCTATCAGATGGACGTGAAAACGGCATTTCTTAATGGTCCATTGAAGGAGGAGGTTTATGTTGCTCAACCAGAAGGGTTCGTTGATCCAGATCATCCAGAAAAAGTCTACCTTCTAAGGAAAGCTTTGTATGGATTTAAAGGCCCGCTCCAAGAGCCTGGTACTTGAATATCAAACTTCCTGATGTCCAAAAGGCTTTACTAACAGGTACCAATGACCCACTCTATTCAAGATAAAATACGGAGAGGATATTTCTACATGATGCAAAATTTACGTTGATGACATATTTTTGATCCACAATTCCTAAATATTCAAAAACGGATTTGAAAATTAATGCACAGTGATTTGAAATGTCCTTAAATGGGGGATGAGAGAATTCTTTTTCTAGGACTTCGGTTCACCGCCCCAAAGGGTTGTTTTTACAATCAGGCCAAGTAACGCTTTAGAGGATTCTGAAAAAGCATATTATGTACAATGTCACTCCATTGGTACACATTGGCTACAACAAACCCAACTAGATGTAGATTTGAGTGGAGAAACCCGTAGGACAATCTGATTATCGTAGTAAAAATCGGGTCACTCATGTACTTGACATCTAGTAGACCCGACTTAGTGCAGCCGTATTGCTATTGTGCACGTTATCAGCAAGACCAACTGAAAAGCACCTCAAGGAGGTTAAAAGGATCTTTAAATACCTAAAGGGTACCATTAACCATAGGACTCTGTATCCAAAGGATTCTGCTTTGACTAACAGCACTTTTCAGACGTGATCATGCCTGGATGCTTGTATATCGGAAAAGCACGTTTGGAGGGATACAGTTCCTTGGTGATAACTGTAAGCTGGATGTCAAAGAAAACAAAACTTGTTACTGAATGTCTTCAGCAAGAGGCAGAGTATGTGGCGTTATCTGCAAGTTGTGCTCAAGTAATGTGGATGAGGACACCATAGCTTCAAGTTATGGCTTCAATACAAACAAAAATAACGTGTATTGGACTCTCAGTCAGGCATAGCAATCTTTCATGCAACCCCGATACAACAATCACGGGACAAAAACACATCCATATCGGTTCATTTCATAAAAGGAACATGTTGAAAATGGTATAATTGAATTATTATTTTGTTCAGAACTGAATTACCTCTATTAGCTGACATGTTTACCACAGCCTTCCTGAGGATCGGTTTAAGTATTCTTGTCTAGGAGGATGGTTGGTTTTGATGATGTTAAATCCAGCTGAACTGGAGGTATCTGACAACTGAGCGGCTTGATATCATCATCAACATCACCATGTACATATTTTATGAGAAATAGCAAATACAAAAATATAAAAACTTCAAAAAGAAAATACAACATCCTAAAATCAGAAAATTTCCAAAAGATTCTTCTAGACATGTTCTGGAAATCAGATAACATTTTACGTGCTTAGAAATGTCGATTAACAAAAAATGTTCATTTATGTACATTTATCCTAAACAACGGGAAGTTCATATCTTCTCGGTCTTGAGCAATGCCATACAAACATTCAAAGTTTGTGAATGTTCAAGAGAAGCACCAAGGAAATGATAATTGATAAGATAAATATAAAATCATTTTCCTGTTGAGTACAATTTTTCAAGATATTTTCAAAAAAAGAAATTTTTAAAATCTTTCAAAATTGTGTGCTCAACAAACTCCCACTCCAAGTTTTTACTCGAATCTTTTATTGAGAGGGAGTATAATAATAAGATTCATTCTACACACTCTTATGTTCTCCCAAGACTTAGTTAGACTCATGTGGATTACCGGACTAGGGGTATTATGTCTCTTGTATTATAAATACCCCTCACTACACAAGGTGAAGGGTGTTGCTTCTCATTTCTTTCTTAGTGAAGTCACCAACTTTCTCTCTTTTCTCTTCTCATTTTATCCTCCTCGTTATCTCTCTAAACTTCTCTCTCTCTATAAAATATCTACTTATTTTTGTGTAATAATATGCGAAATGATATAGCCTAACATTAAATACAAAAAATGGTTAAACAGAATTGTAATAAACTATTATTGCATGATTAGGCAACTTTAATGTGTAATCGGTTTATTCTTGGTCATTTAGCAACCTAAAGGCCTTTAAGACTTGACTTAGCAACCTAAACTTGGATAATTTAGTTAGCGATTTGTGTGTAAATGTGTGTTAGTTAGTCAAAAGAGCAACCTATAGCCTAATGAGTGATACTTGGCAACCTAAGGTCACATAGATCAAATTATGTATGGTAGTGGTAGTCTTAATGCTTTATGCTTGTGTTCATGTCCATTTGAGCAACCTCATAGACATTGGCCATAGGTGTAGAAGGGCGAGGGGATGTAAATGCTTGAGGATGTAATGCATGACCGTGGCCATATTAGTTTAACCATCATAAATAATGAAACAAACTAGTCAAGCGCAAATACACATACACGATAAGGGGAATGTCATCTAAGTAAATACTATCTATATTACAATTTTATAATCGTAAAAGTCAGTGTATTTTAATAATAGTTTAATAGTTTTATAAAACCAATCTTTTCACCATCATTTTCAAAAGACTCTCCTCAACCCTTAGACCTATTCGACATACATTGTCGAGCCTACACTCACTAATTCCCTAGAGAACTATCAATCCCTGGACTTACCTATACTACACCTACAACGGTTTAAGTTTATTGCCTAGGAGGATTTGCAAGACTTTGATGTTTGCAATCTGCCACAAATCAAGTTATTGGCGCCGTAGTTGAGAAAAGACTAGTTTTTCGGAAGTCTAGTTAGCTTAGGTGTACACCCTAGATTACCAACAAGTGATATTTTTTTTTGTTTTTATTTTGTTGCTTTCTTTTAATATATCTTTTCCTTGTGTTTTTGTTCGTAATTTCATTGACTATCTTTTCAATTTTCCTAAAATGGTGAGATATAGTATGTTTGGAAGATTAACATGGTTGGCCAAAACCCTAAAAGACCGACCCCTTTTTCCAATTAGATCCCACCTAGTAAGACCTATGAGTCTATGTGAGCCTTCACCACAATGTGACCCTTATAAAACACCTATGTTTTTAGGGAGGCATTACTTGATAATTCCCTTAGGAAATGTGACCAAATATACCAACCATTAAGGAGAACGCTGCGTACAATCAACCTATAAGCATTGAAGAACTTGATATGATTGCTCACATCCACTACCTAAGGAGACAATATTGAGGAGGATTTTTGTAGGTCAAACATGATTACATTGAACAAAACGACTAGTTTTAAGAACACAAACTTTAAACCTCAAGACACACCCGAGGAATCCTTTAGGCAACAAGAACATAGTAATCAAGTTAGTGAGATAGATTCCTATGAATCTGACCATGAATTTGATATGGCTAGAGAAGGATTTGAGATACTTATGTTCATGTTTAGGTTAGATTTCTAAACACAATGATAAGCAAATAGGTGATCTAGAAAAGATGAAGGATACGGAGAAAAAACCAAGCCCTCAAAGTACCCCAAGTACTCCATCCTTTGAGGAATACACACTGTGCCCGTGACTTACCCCTAAAAATGTAGAGTAGAACCTTGGCACCAAACATAACTAAAGATTTATGGTGTGAACACTTGTAGTCTAAGCCTTTCTCTTAGTTTTAGGAAGGTTCCTAGTGTTGAAGAACCGTAGCCTTAACCTTTACCAAAACTTCATATCCATAGACGTAAAAAAAAGAGACAAAAGAAGGGCCGACCCGACCCGACCATCCGCATATAATGTCCGGTAGATTTATGTGTCAACTGACATTATCGAGGTATACTTTTACCTATAACGTGAAACGTTTTAGCTTAGGAACACAAGAATAATAATATTTAATAGTAAACCGTTTAGGTTAACTTGCTATAACGAGAACGACTTTGAAAGCATATCCGACTCTAGACTAATTGAGTCTAAACGTTTAGCAAGTATATAACCATTCTGTGGAAGTGTTAAATCGTGGTTCGTGTTATGAAGTGGAAGTATTAATCGGTTCCTACAATCGGTTCCTACAATATGTGTATAGATTATCGGGAACTAAACAAGTTGACTGTTAAAAACCATTACCCTCTCCTCATAATTGATGACTTGTTCAATCAGCTGCAAGGGTCATGATATTTTTCAAAAATAGACCTTCATTATGGTTATCACCAGCTGAGAGTACACGAAGAAGATATTCCTAAAACTGCATCCAAGACTAGGTACAGACATTTTAAGTTAACGGCCATGCCTTTTGGTTTGACTAACGCTCCTGCGGTATTCATGGACATTAGGAACCGTGTATGTAAGCCGTATCTTGACAAGTTTATCATCGTCTTCATCGATGACATCCTGATCTATTTAAAGTCTAAGGAGGAGCATGAAGTTCATGTGAAGCTGATATTGGAGATGCTTGAAAAAAAAGTTGGTCGGACAATTTTTGAAATGTGAATTTTGGCTACAAGAGGTTTGTTTTCTTGGAAATCTAGAAGGTATTCATGTGTATCCTAGCAAAATTGAAGCAATAAAGAATTGGAAGCCCCCAAAGACCCCAACAGAGATTCATTCATTTCTAGGATTGGCGAGATATTACAGGCGATTTATCGCAAACTTCTCGAAGATTGCAAAATCTCTCACCCTGCTGACTCAAAAAGTAAAGAAGTTTGAGTGGGGTGGTGAACAGGAAAATGCTTTTCAGACACTGAAGGACATGTTCTGTGATTCCCCGATTCTAGCACTTCCCAAAGGGTGATGTGTTTCGAAAGCTTCAAATTTATAAGACTGAAATTACCGGTTTATGAAACGGAAACACACGGGTAAAATTATAACCAACATATGTAGTATACCATTTTAGGTAAGACCAGGTCGTCCACAGGTATTTTATTAGTGTTTGAAAAATCAAAAATTTTAAAACAATTATTAATAACTTTTAAGATAGATTCAATAATAAGGATATATGACTACTCGGATAGTTACATAAAATTCATAAGCAATGGTAGTAATCTCGATCTTCGACTTTAGGAATTTAACTTATAAAAAGGATTTCTCGTCAGAAAACGTTTTCACAAATTAATTGGTTTCAACTTAAGACTTATCTTGGTTTAACTTAATCAAATGTGTCACTCAAACAATTAAGTTACTATTATATCAAATCTATTTTGTTTATCAAATAACATAAGTGAATCTCTTCGATCGAATGATAAAGATGATAGATAAATCTTTAAAATCATATAGTGCACAACAGGTTTTTCGACCTATACCATTATACGTATAAAATCAAAGTTGATGAACAAAGTTAACAAGATTAGATATGATAGGATTGTAAAATAAGCTTAAGATTGGTAAGATCAAAATGACACCAAATGCTTAATTATTATATTAACATCACCGAGTAGTCATAAGAGGTTTAGCCTCTCATGGCTACGGTGTTCATGATAACAAAGTTAACTAGAGAAACAAGAAACATACGAAATTCGGATTGAGAAATAGATTGAACACCACTTTTACAAGTACGAATTCGCATCAAAACCTTATTTAACTAAGTGCTACGATGATGATCTTCGTTCTTCTCGAATTTTCGTGCTAAACTCTAAGGATTAATGAAGATTATTGGAGAGATATTTGTTGTAGAAGTGTGTGAGAATTGTGTGAATTTCTTCTTAATTTATAGGCTGAGCGAGGGCAAAAGTGCGGCGCACTTCCTTAAGAAGTGCGGCATACTTTGCTTCTTTAATGCGTAGAACTTTAATGCTGAGATGAAGTGCGGCACACATGATGTTGAAGTGCGTCGTACTTATGGTATTAACTATCCTTCATTAACTTGGCCTGAAGTGCGGCGTACTTGGGTAAAGTGCTGCGTACTTGGCTTCATTTTCTGATTTAATATTTATTTTCTTCTAACTTTTCTTCCATGAGGTGTAAAATACTCGTGTCTTTAGTCTTTTTGAGCTTGAGATGTCTTCAAGTGAACCTGCACATATTTCATGCATTAAGTATTGCAAGTTCATGAGAAATGATATAAATACATACAATAACACCGCCAAAAATATGTATAATTAAGGCGTTATCAAATCCCTCCACACTTAGCTATTGTTTGCCCTCAAGCACTTAAAGCGAGAAAACAAGATTCATTTATCGTGACGTGGAGAAAATTTAACAAGTGTTTACAGTTTTTATAACTTTTTAGGCATAGACATATAACAAAGCACTTCAGATAGGGAATTTGTTTGATTTATATTCACTCAAGCCACTCAGATAGGGTTTATATTGTGAAGTCACTCAATTGCATAGACATAATATAGATAGCAACCATAGGCTTGTACGAGACATATAAACATGCCCGTTGCGGCGTGAGCACCTAGACAAAAATCTCAAAGTGGTAAAACATTATGCTGATGAGGGTGAATAACATGTATCGATTCCATGTACCAAACTAAGCCTTATACTTTAAACTTTTTTTTGAACACCAAATGCTTTGATAACTAAGGCTGGCACAAAACTTCTTTCATTGAACATTTTCCTTTAACTTTGGATACTTTAGCAGATTAGCACTAAAAGGGAGTGCTTGCAGATACAAGAGTTACGCGGGATTTATTTACCTCTTATCATACGATCTTGTCTATAAATTAACCTTACTGCGGTTAGTAAATGATAATCAAGCACAAGTTCTGAAGTTACTAAATTACTGGCACACTTATATAATTTTTAACCAATACCAATGCTCCAGAAAAGGCGACAAACTACAAATACACAGCCGTAACGATAGATGAGATACTTGCAATTGCATTCAAACCTTAACTCGAACAAGCTAAAGGTAAAAATTATCTTAGGTATCAAAGGTGGATACCTGAATTCTTTAAGGTTTAATTCTCACAATTTAGTGGACTAGTTTTGTGCTAGTTATAGTGTCAATCCGGTTGGATTTGCCTTACTAAGAGTATATATTTTTTAGGTTTTTGGAAGAAAAACAAATATATATTAGATTTTAAAGATTCTTCATAAAATATCAGTTGAAAATTTTGGCTAGATTATAGGGCAAACATGAAGGGATAAGATTAATTTAAATTTTGCCTGTTTGACTCCCCTCCATACTTATGTTGAACATTGCCTTCAATGTGAGAACTGATAAATATATAAAATAGGGAAAATGGTACACCTCGAGGCATAGATATTTATAGCTTGAGAGAGCTTGTCTTTGAGCAAACGCCATAATTTTCTAGGTCTAATCTATGTTACCTGCATAAGAGTAAATACCCAAAACACACAAAAAGGAAATATTTTTGTTGTTTTTTTAGGAAAATAAAACAGAGGAGGAGGGACTCCTCCATACTTAAGTTAAATCATGGGTTGCCTCCCGATAAGCGCTTAATTTTGAAATGAGTCATTAGCTAGACTCGTACTTCTTGGTTTCATTATTTGGGAAAGAAAGGAGTAAGTTCTTCCCTTGGGTCATTATCTTCTTCATGATATAGCTTGAGTCTATGGTCCTTAACAATGAATGTCTTGCCATCTTTTCCATATAGTTCAACATATCTTGATGGATATTGGTGTTTCACTACATATGTCCAAGCCATCTAGATCTGAGTTTTGGCTGTTTAAATTTGTACTTAGAATGAAATAACAATACTTTGTTTCCATGTTTAAATTCTTTTCTTGTTTTGAGTTTTCCGTCGTGCCATACTTTGGTTCTTGCCTTGTATAGACGAGAGTTTTCATAAGCTTGATGTCGAAATTCGTCTAACTCGTGCAACTGAGACATTCTTTTCTCACCAATAGCGATGAGATTAGGATTACAGTTTTTAGGGCCTAGTATGCACGGTGTTCTATTTTAAAAGGTAAATGGTAGTTTTTTCTATATACGAGTTTGTATGGTGTGGTTTTGGTTGGTGTTTTGTAAGCGGTTGTAAAAGCCCAAAGAGTATCGTCGAGTTTCCTTGACCAGATAGCAGGATTGTCTTTCCTAGTTTTTTTAAGGATTCTTTTACGAGCTTTGTTTGTATTTTCAACTTGACTACTCGTTTGAGGGTGATAGGATGTAGAGAAACGGTGGTTAACTCCATATCTTTTCATTGTTTTTTTCCATTATCTTATTGCAGAAATGAGTTTCTCGATCACTTATGAGAGCTTTGGGCATTCCAAAACGACAGAAGAGTTTTTTCAGGAATGAAATAACAACTCTGGCATCGTTGGTTGGTAAAGCTTGAGCTTCGGTCCATTTAGATACATAATTGATAGCGACTAAGATGTATTCGAATTTATATGATTTCAGGAATGATCCCATAAAGTCAATATCCCAAATGTCAAAAATTCCGCATACTTGAATGCTATTTAATGGAATTTCATTACGTTTGGATATATTTTTTGTTTTTTGACATGCTTCGTAAAGGCGAACAAGAGTATGAGCTTCTTTGATGATTGATGGCCAGTAAAAGCCTGAGTCTAAGACTTTTTTAGCTATGGTGTTTGGTCCATAATATCCATCGGTTAATCCGTGGTGACATTGATCTAGAATGGTATGAGTTTTTGGTCCTGAGACACAGCGTCTGATCATACCATCTGAACATACTTTGAAAAGGTAAGGGTCTTCCCAAAAGTAGTTTTTGAGGTTGGAGAATAATTTTTTCTTTTGTTGGTACGTAATCCCTTTAGGTATAACATCACCCACCAAATAGTTTGCAAAGTCCGCGAACCATGGTGTGTCATTAGTGGTTATTTCCATAAGAGTTTCTCCAGGAAAGTTATCGTCAACATCACCGTCATCGCTTGTCTCATCATTTTTAATCCGAGATAAGTGATCAGCGGTAATGTTTTCTGTACCTTTCTTATCTTTAATTTCTATATTGAATTCTTGTAAGAGCAGAATCCAACATATAAGACGTGGCTTAGCATCTTGATTTTTGAATAAATGTCTTAGAGTTGAGTGATCAGTATAGACAATTGTTTTGGATAATATCAGATAAGGTCAGAATTTGTCAAATGCAAAGACTACAGCCATCATTTCCTTTTCAGTAATCGTATATTTTTGTTGAGCTGCATTGTGAGTTTTGCTTGTAAAATAGATGAGGTGAAAGTGTTTTATATCTTTTTGACCCAAGACTGCTCCAACTACGAAATTGCTTGCATCACACATAAGCTCAAATGGAAGACTCCAGTTTGGGCTCAAGATCACAGGAGTATATGTGAGTTTTTCTTTTAATGAATTGAATGCTTTATGAAATTCGTCATTGAATACAAATGGAGTATCTTTTTCAAGTAACTTAGTTAGATGACAGGCAATTTTCGAGAAGTCTTTAATGAAACGTTAGTAGAAACCGGCATGTCCTAAGAAACATCTAAATCCTTTGACATTAGTAGGGGGTGGAAGTTTAGAGATTACATCGATTTTAGCTTTGTCAACTTCAAGGCCTGCACCGGACACTTTGTGTCTAAGAATAATTCCTTCTTTAACCATAAAGTGACATTTTTCCCAATTAAGGACAAGATTTAAATCCTTGCAATGTTGAAGCATTTTATTAAGGTTTTTTAGGCAATGATCGAAAGAGTTTACAAAGACGAAAAAATCATCCATGAATACTTCGACGGATTCTTTAATCATATCATGAAAGATAGCCAACATGCACCTTTGGAAAGTAGCAGGAGCATTACATAGACCGAAAGGCATTCGCCTGTAAGCGTATATTCCGAAAGGGCATGTGAATGTGGTTTTTTCTTGGTCCATAGGATCGACTAGAATTTGGAAATATCCGAAAAAACCATTGAGGAAACATAAGTATTTATTTCCTACGAGTCTTTCTAACATTTGATCCATGAATGGCAAAGGGAAGTGGTCTTTTGTGGTTGCTTCATTGAGTTTATGATAATCGATGCATACTCGCCAACCTGTAATGGTTCTTGTTGGGACAAGTTCATCTTTTTTGTTGGTAACAACTATAATACCACATTTCTTGGGTACACAGTGGATGGGACTTACCCAAGGGATATCGGTGATTGGATAAATAATACCAGTGTCGAGAAGTTTAACTATTTCTTTTTTAACAACTTCCCGCATGTTTGGATTTAATCGTCTTTGTTTTTGAACAACTGGCTTTTTGTCTTCCAAGAGTTGAATTTTATGTTTACAAAAAGACGGACAGATACCAGGAATATCTGTGGTTTTCCAAGCAAAGGCTTGCTTGTGGTTTTTAAGGATGAAAATAAGTTTGTTTTTGTTTTCTTCAAAAAGCTGAGATGATATGATTACAGGAAGAAAAGAGGGTTCTTCTAAGAATGCATATTCCAAGTTATTAGGAAGATGTTTGAGTTCAAGATCCGTAGGAGGTTATTCAAGAGATGTCTTGATCTTATAATCGGTGTTAAAGGTGATTTTTTCGAATGGAGGTTCTTTGGTGTCAGATTCAGATTCATAATTTTCTTCAGCGATCATTGCCTTGAATTCATCAAATTCAGCAAAGAGTTTTTCTTCAAGAATGGTTCCTTCAATTGAGTAAAGGATTTTACTACCTTCATCGAGAAGAGCATCGAAATCTTCTTCTATGATTTCGTCAATAACGTCAATGCTAAAACCTATATCATCGTTGGAATGGGAGTGTTTCACTGCAGAAACCATATGAAAATTCATACGTTAGGTTCCAACTCCAAGATTGAGTTGTTTTTGCAACTCGAATTACTGCATCGACAGTATGGAGGAAAGGTATCCCTATGATTAGAGGAACTTTACTGTCTTCTTCCATTTTGAGAATAACGAAATCTACAGGAAAAGTAAATTTACCAACTTCAACAAGCATATTTTCAGCTATTCCAACAGGGTATTGGAATGATCCGTCGACTAATCTTACGCTCATTTTAGTGGGTTTTAGAGTTTCAAGAGATAATTTTGCATATAGAGAATACGACATGAGATTAATGCTAGCACCAAGATCGGCTAAAGCATCACATGAGAAAGCTTTGTTGAAATTACATGGAATAAGAAAACTTCCGGTGTCTCCAGGTTTTGGTGGAACTTTGTTTTGGATCAAAGCAGAACTTTCATCGCTCAAGAAAGCGGATCAAATATGTTCAAGCTTGTGATTATTGCTAACGAGTTCTTTAAGAAATTTGCCATATTTTGGCATTCCTGCTAAAATGTCGACTAGAGGTACATTGATTTGAACGACTTGAATCATGTCGAGGATTTTTCTGCATCGGGCTTCCATTTTCTCTTTTCTAAGGCGTTGTGGATATGGAATCTTTGGTTTATATGGTTTAGGTATCAGAGTTTCTTTGATTGGTTTTGGATCTTTAGGTTTAGGTTGAGGTGTAGGTTCTTCATCTTCATCCTCACTATCAAAGATGATAGGAGTTTCGGAATTGTTTTGTTGATCATTTGGGTTGGTTGGTGGATCGTAGGATTTACCACTCTGCATAAATACTGCATTTACCTGCTCATTTCGAGCTTGCGGTGGTTGATAAGGTTTGGATGAGCTACCTTT
Source organism: Tanacetum coccineum (assembly GCA_026074375.1). Classification (NCBI taxonomy): domain Eukaryota; kingdom Viridiplantae; phylum Streptophyta; class Magnoliopsida; order Asterales; family Asteraceae; genus Tanacetum; species Tanacetum coccineum. The sequence continues at coordinate 34,216 of BQNB010006103.1, read as the reverse complement.
TGGGTTAGGTTGAGTGTTACTAGGAAGAGATCCAAAAGGTCGACAAGATTGCTTGTCAGCAAATCTGTCAAATTTATCTTTAAGATTTTGGATAGATGCTAGATGGTTTTAGGTTGTTGTTTCGAGTTTGGTTTCGAGATCCATAAAAGTATCTTTGACAAAAGAATTGGTTGATTGTTGAGATTTTATGAAATCGCTTAATTATTTTTAAAGACCGAGTTTATCATCAGAGTTAGATTGATAGTTGTCTCTGTTGTAATTGTTTCTTCCGCTTGAACGCCAATTATCGCGATTTGAGTCGGTTGTGGTAATCATTGTAAAAACGAGTACGACGGAAGGTTTGCATGAATTTTGCTTCTTCTTCACTGGACATGAGTGTGTCATTGATAAGTGTAAAATACACATATCCGTTATTACCAAAAATGACCCTAAATGACCACAAAACAAACTAAAAATGGCAAAGATATGCTTGTTTTTGTGTTTTGTGTATGCAGGTACGGATAAGACAAAAATCACAAGAAAATCGTCAAAAAAGGGCAAACACGGACACGGGAAACGGAAGAGCACAAGAGAAGCCAAAAATTCAAAGCCAAAGCCAGAAAAAGTCTACTTCAGTCAACCATGGGTCAACAAAGTCAACTCATTAGAAGACAAAACCCCAAAGAATTCCATTTTAGTCCTCCAAGTTTCAAAAAAGTTACATACTAGGTCCCTAAAGCCTAATGGGCCTTAATTACCATTAAACCCTTACCCGGATCCATGACTTAAACCATAAGCCCAAATAATAAGCCCAATACCCTTTTATTTAAACTCCAGGGACTTAAACTGCCAATTCTGAAAGTCAATATTACACTACACCTTTAATAAAACAACCACAAGGACTAAAGTTGTAATATGCCCAAAGTTTAAACCTGTTTTACCCCGTTTTCATTTAAAATGAGCGCCAAAAAGGGGGTTACTATTCATTGTCTTCTTCAATTCACCACATAGTCAAATCAAAGGGTAAATGTCAATCAAGGGGTACAAACAACAATTAAAGGCCCCTAATTCATGTTGGCAGGGAGAAATTAGTCATATCAAAGGCCCTCATTAGCTCTCTATCAAGCAATGCCATGTTGGACTTAGTGAAAGCACAAAGGGAATGGAAATTTGTACTAGCTACACACTCAGAAGAAGCATAAGGTGTCTCAACACGGATTGCCACGTTGGCAATCCGTGTGAGCTCGGATTTGATCTAACGATGGATAAGTGGGATTCAATGATTGAAGGATGATCAAGGATTGATGTTGACAGGAGCGTCTAATAGAAATCAAGGCCTAGAAGGTTCAGCAAGAGGCTATAAATAGGCCCTCACTCACACACAATATCATCTTCTTTTTCCCGTTTTTACCTAGTAGTAGCTTAGTAGATTTTAGTTTAAAATAGCTTATTGTAATTTTCTTTTAAAATCAGTTGTAATTTTCCTTTCAAGTTATGTAATCAAGCTTTTATTAATGAATTTACGTTTTGCTTTTAAATAATCTGTCAAAAATCCTCTAAGTTTTCAATAATCTCATATGTTAGCCACTGTATCAAAAGCTTCTATAAGCTTCTCATAAGCTCATTCAAGTCTATAAGCTTGAATTTGAGCTTAAATAAGCCTTAAATTTACTTAAATTCTAAAATCAGTTAAACCTTGTCTTATTTGGGATTTGAGCTAATGGAAGGGGATCCAAAGATGGAAGGGATCCCATGGACTCTACTGGCTTATCCTAGGATAAGCCAGAGCTGTTGATAAGCTCATTTGAGCAATTAGCTTTTATTTAGCTAAAGCTTCAAGTAAGTTTTCCTTTTACTTCCTTATCCTTTAATTTTAGCTTAAATATTGCTTATTAGTATAGATCTGTTTATTTGCTTAATGAGTTTGCTTATTAGTGCTTATTTGCTTTAATTTTAGCTTATTAATCTTGTTTATTCATCTGCATTTAGTTAATATAGTATAGATTATAGTTTTTCAAATTCTGTCATAAAACCATATAAAAAGCCAAAAATAAGTAGAATAGCTTAGAATCTTATATTTAGCTTAAATAGATTGATGTTTGTGTTTGTTAAGCCTATCATAAGCTATTAGTTATCTGGTATCAAAGTTTTATAAGCTAGAATTCATTTCATAAGCTCAATCAAATTCTGTCATATCAGTAAAGGAGTGTTTGGATTAGTCTTATTTGACCTCAAAAAGTCAAAGATATTTGGTACTTTTACTTTGGACAGCTAAATGTTCATATTTGATCAAATTTTAAAAAGGTTTGAAGGTTAGTTTGAGTTTTTAAGCATTTTGAGGCTTATTCTTTTAGTCTCAGCACCAGGGGAATTTTCCTAGAGATTTCACTTGTGAAAATTTGAACCAAGCCATCTAAGGCTTGGTTCTTGCTTGATTAGAGTTTAGATACACTCAATAAGAGTGTGTAGTGCAGGTTTAGCCTCATTAGGTGCCTGCATTTGTGCTTGGTTTTACCATTTGCATCAGCAGTGGTAACTTACCACTACTGTCATTATTAGATTTCATTCTAGCTAGGAAACTTAGGTTTAGGTTTTAAAATTCAGTTTGCTGTTAGTTTAGATATAGCTTTAGATAGATTAAGCTTTAGTTTTCATTTTATAGCTCATTTCCTTAGGTGCATTTAGTTTTAAAAGTCATTAAAAAGCCAAAAAGACCAAAAACAGCAGTTTTAAATCTTAGATTTTAATTTTTAATTTCTAGCTTATAGTAGTTGATCATATAATTGAATTTCATAGTTATTTAGTTGATTGTTAAGTTCTATTAAGCTCAGCTCCTGGTTTGGCTTATTGAGAAATTAAGCTTAATGTTCCTTTTTTTTGAGCAATTGAGCTTAATATTCCTTTGAGATTTTTGAGCTTAAACCTGAGTTTGTTTCTTTGTTCGTCAAATTCAGTTAGTTTAAAAAAAAATGTTTTGGCTAGTATAGGCTGTTTCATTTTTTTATATTATATGCATCATAAGCTTCAAAAACATCTTTTTGTTTTCAATTTAAGCTTAATTTGAGCATTTTGCATAGCTGTTGCCAAAAATAAGCAAAAGTGAGCTAAACCCTCAACTTTCCTAAGTCAGATTTTCACAAAGCTTTAAGAGGCTTAATTTTTTCATCTATATGTTTGTCCATACAGAAAAGAGCTCAAAAAACCATGTCCCTTCTTTAAGTCCTAATAATTAGTTGTTCTAAAAAAGTAAGAAAATATAAAAATAAGCAAAAAGGGGGTGTGCCAACCTCGAACCCAAGACCTCTAGTTTAAAGACCCAGTGTGTTAACCAAAGTGCTACAATAGCTCATTCCGTCATCACCTCCTTCTTGTTAAAATTAATAAGCAACTGTTTTACTTTCACTTTTTAAAATAAAGGCCGAGCTATATTAAAAACTTTTGAGCATATTTTATAAGCTGGTTTCTTAGTTTATTTTATTTTCTTAAGACTTTGTTACTAGTTAGACGTTCCTTAATTTTTGGTAATTTTTCATTGAGTAGAATATTTTTAATCATTTTTCTTAAGTTTTTAATTTCGAAAATTAATAAAAAATAGAAAAAAGTTTCAGAAAATTACAAAAAATAGTTTTAAGTTTTATAAAAAATAGCTTTAGTTTTACATTAAGAAAAATCATTTTCACCCTTTTTAGATTTTAAATTTCATTTTTGAGCTTTTATTTTTAATTTTAAAAATAGGATTTTAATTTTTATAGTTTTCTTAGCTTTTATAATATTTTAGATTTTTCTAAGCTTAAAAATCATTTTTCTTAATTTTTAGGACTTAATTTGCTATTTTTTTAGGATTTAATTAGATTAAAATAGTTTTTAATTCATAATAAATTCAAAAATAATCAAAAAAATGTTTTTCTTTTTCTTAAAATTATCTTTTGTCCTAATTTAGGTTTAGAAATTTAGTTTGCATTTTTAGGAGTTAATTTTAGTATTCTTGCTTATTCGTCGCGTTTTATTTGTTTCCCGTTAATTGTTTAAGTGTTTAATTGCTTTTAATTGTTCATTTTAATTGTAGCTTTAGATACTCAAAAATATTCTTTCTCTCATTCAAATCATAGTCCAAACTAAAGCGTGGTTTCAATTTCACAAGTCGTTGGGGAAACGACCCGGGTGATCATACTTCCCGGTTAAATATACGTATTATATATTATATATATCTTTTAGAGTGAGCTTTTCTTAAGGGAGACTTTAGGAAAGTTTTTAATTGCTCTTTTGGAAATATATTATCATATATTTTATAGTATACAAAACTACACAATCAATTTTTGGCGCCGTTGCCGGGGACTTGTGTTAAAGATTCCGTCGTTTACGTTTGTTGATTTTGGTTTGGAGATCCTTTCGTCCTCGAAAGTTTCATTTTTGTTAAATATTTCAAAAAAATCCAAAAAAAAATTAAAAAATATAAAAAGTAAGAAATATTTTTCTTTTCTTTTTACTATAGTTATCATAAAAAAAATCAAAAATATAAAAAATTGTCCTTAAAAAAATAAATAAAATACACAAAGTTGGTAAACGAACACCAACATATAATACCTTCAATTGAGGTATTATCATAAATAAGTTCCGGTGAACTTGAAAAGTTCCCAAATCGAACAAAAGATTCAAAAACTTACCATTTGTGTCACTTACGAAATACGGCTCACCTTAAGAAGCAATTTTTAAGAGCTACCGTGAAGTAAGTTGATTATTTGGTTTAAGTTGTCTCTCGTTTTGTCCGTAAATAAAATATGTTGTTTAAAGAATCGAAAAAACCAAAAATAATCTTCTTTTTCTTCTTATCCATTTAATTCTTTTCCTTAACCCTCTAAATTGTTTAATTCTTATGGCGTCTCATCGTTTGAATCCCCTTTACGCAATTAAGGAATGCATGACTTGTGGAAGTTTGTACACTAGAGAATGTTGTTCAATAGGAAGTCTTGGAAACAAGATTCTTGTTCCCGAACCCGAATCTTCTCCGTGTTGTGCAAAGTGTGGAACCCCGGTTGATGGTCCGTATTGTCGTGGATGTGCTCTTTTACGAAAGAATTTCAAGGAAGATTTGCTTACATATTGTGGTGAAAATGAAACTTCCAAAGACTTTGAAGATATTTCCGAATCATCCGATGATAATACCAACGTTGTTAATGCTCCTCGAGAGCCATTCGTTGTCAATCAAGACCCCGGTGAAAAGTCTTCGCAAGGACCTCCACTTATTAACCAAAATTGTTGTTACGAGTGCGGTGATTCATTAGATGGAATTTTTTGTCAACAATGCATTTGCAAGTTTTGTGGGAAAGGTGCTCATTACGGTTATAATTGTCCACCAAAAGTTCCGATTATCTCTAATCCAGAACAATGCAATCAAACCATTAATGAGCTCCCACAGATTTTGCCAAATGTTCATCCTACATGCAATTATGAAGATGAGAATTCATTCATCTATGATTCCAAACCTCATTCTTTCAATATTACTCCAAGTGTTTTCAACCAACCTCCACAACCCCAGTTTGAGACTTACTTGTGTGAGTTATGTGGAAATAATGCTCATTATGGTTATGATTGTTCACCACAGTTCCCGTTTGTCTATGAACAGGAGCCGTGTTACAATCAAAACTTTAATGATAATTATTTTCCACAAAATTCTCAGAGTTATTCTCAACAATATCTTTGTTGTGCAAATTGCGGGGGTCCTCATGAAACTTTTCAATGTCAACCAATGAATGAAGATTATTGTGAGCAAAATTCTTGCTATTATCCTAATTCTTCCAGTTTTGACCACTCACAACCCCCGCAAGACTCCATCGATTATCAAGGAATTCTACAAGTCCTTAATAAAATGGAAGAGAAACTTGAAGAAATAATAAGAGATTGAAGAAAGAAAATAGAGGATATGAGTATCGAGGAAATGAGGCATGAGGAGCAATTGGTTGATTACAAAATTAAAGAAATCATAAATGATTTGGGTTATAAAAGATTTTGAGGCGAGGAGATTAATGAGGAATATGAGAGAGATTGTGAGATTAGAATTCGAAAACTTAAGCAAGATTTTAATATATGGGGAAGCAAAGTTTGAAAAAAGGAGCAAGCTTACGAAGATGAAAAGTATTCTGCTGCCTGTCGTTACATGCTTTCTATTACTTGTGATGATGAGGATGATTATATTCCTTCAGGAGATATTATTGCTCGATATTCTACGTCTAAATCAATCACACCCGACTTACCCGATAATTCTCTAAATATGGGGGATGAGCATCTCGACACTATTCCGGCAACAGAATCGAACGAAGTAATAAAGTCTAGTGTTGAGAACCTTGTTCCAATCCCATGTGAGTTCGAGGGTATTTCCAACGATTCGTGTGATATGCCTATTTGTGATATTGGTCGTATTAATGTTGAGTCCGATTTTGTGGAATCTTTGATTAACCTTGATACTTCGATTGATAATTCTTCTAAGATTGACCCTATTTTTGAGGAGTTCGCCGGTGAACTTGCTCATATTGCTCCAATTCCACCGGTAATTTGTGAAGCCGATTTTGATTCAAATGATGACACTTCGAGTGATGACGATGATTTTGAGGACGTCGAGTACGTTAGCTTCGAGGAGGTGAATGATGTCAATCAAGAAGAAAAAGAGTTTGATTTAGATGATATCCTTCAAATCCAAGACGTTATCCTTCGTGAGAAATTGTTGAACGTTAGTCGTCTTATTTCTAATATCGAATCTTTAAAATATAATCCTATTCCCGTCCTGGATAGTGATTCGTCAGTTACTTCTTTTTCTTTTTCGAATAATTCTTTACCCGAATTTGAGTCTTTTAGCGATCATTCGGAAGAGACGAGAAGTGGCAGTACCACTACTCATGCTAATTACTCTCTTCCCGAGTATGAGTCATTTCATTTTGATAATCCGTCATTTTCTCATCCTCCTCCGAAACCACCGGATGTTGAGATTTTAGAACCCGAGATTAACAATTTTGATGTGCTTAATAATGATGAATCTTTTGACCCGAGGGAAGGTGAAAATGTTGTTTTTCTAAATGATGAAGAGGACGATTCCTTCACATTTACCGTCCGTACTTTTCTCCCATTTGTCACCTACCCTGAGGCCTCTCCTTTATCTTGCTCCACCGGGAGTGCAGATACGATCTTTGACCCTGGCATCTCCACTTAGAGCCGATGGTATCTCATTTTCTTCCCCATGGATGAATTAATTCGGGGTCGAGTCAAGCTCATGACTCGGTTAACAAAAACAAGCATTTTTTATCTTCTTATCTATTTTCTAACAACTAATGAGAGAGGGCTTTGTGAGCGAGAGCAAGGGGACTTAACGAATCAATACGGAATGTCGTTGCACATTGCAGTCTAATTGCCATCAAATACCCAGTCACAGCGACAAAAATGTCTCAACAACATCGAGTCTCTTCCTACATCTACTACTCTTATTAAGAATAGTGACCGCCCAATACAGGAACAGAAGAGAAACAGATATATAAATTAGTCCGGTCACAACATATAAAGCGTGAAAAATTGATGATTCGATACCACCAGGTATTGAAAGTGATTTTGACTCGGAAGAGGACATTATTGACAACTTGCTTAACGAAAATCCCACTCATGAACGTTTAACCTTCAATATTGAGCCCAATGCACCAGTGATAAACAATGTTGATGAGCTTAATGAGGATGAATGTTTTGACCCGGGGGGAGGAGAGAATAATGTTGAAGTTGACGATTCCTTCACAATTGTCATTAGGACTTTTCTCCCATTTCTCACCTACCCCGAGGTTTCTCCCTTACTTTCCTCCGCCAGAAATGACGAACAAAAAACACCATTTTTTGACCCCGCATTTTCCACTTAAAAATGCCGGTAGCGATCTCATCGGAGGAACTTTCACATGCTTAATAGTTATTCCAAAACATTAATGAAAGCCCGATTGAGATTTTCTCTTCCATTTACTCTCCCTAAGGACGAATGAATTTAGGGATCGAGTCAAGCTATGTGACTCGGTGACCAAAAACAAAGCGCTTCGTGGGAGGCACCCCATGCTTATCTATTTTCTATATTTCATTCTAAGCTTCAAATGTGTTGTGAAGAGGATTGTACTCTTCCGTTCTTTGTGTTTGTTGTTTGTACTTGTGATTGTTTGCAGGATTCACCCAACTTTTCTTGAAGACACTCGGTTCGGTAGTTTATGTCCCGTCTACTCAGCTTCCTAGCCCTTTGCTTGCCTTAGTTTTGGGGAAAATCCGATATCCTAAAGATTATTATCGACTAAGACATTTATCTTATAGCCATACTTAAATAAATGGCTAAAGGATTTTTGTGATCCTTTCTTCATGTTTGAGTTTGCATTCGACCTTTTTGAGTTCTAGTATGGGGTTATATCATGACTTTAGGCTAAGGAATACATTTAAGACAATGTTTGATTTTTAGTATGGTTAAGTATATCTTCGATATGATCTTGCCTATTCTTGCCGTTGTTCTTACTACCCAAACCGTTTCCCCACGCTCAAAATTTTCAAAAATAATAAGAAAAAACATAATTAGAAATTTTATCAGAAAATAAAACAACGAGTTTTATTGATTACAAATTTCTGATTTTCATCAGCTGTGTAAGAATAAGAGTAGATCTTGACAGCCATCGAGACAAGGCAGTTGAGCTCTACATCGTGTCCAAACTTTAGGCCAAGCGATTCGCTAATAATCAGTTCGAGCAGAAAGAAAGAAAAAGCATGAAAGAGGTTAAGTATGAGTAGGATGCTAAACAAGGATTATTTGGAAATCTTAAGAGCTCATGTATGTAACTTGTTGTTTTTTCTCCCATAAGCTCTTAACCGGATTAATATACGTGCTGTTTTTAGAGATTAACACTTACACTCGATCAACCGATTTTTTATATGTAATATATAACGCAAAAAATTTGATAACTCCTTACAAGTTCACTCATTTATACTTGAATTTTCAAAAAGATGTCCTCTATATACTATGCGTATAAGTATATAATATATATATATAGCAATTATAATAGATATAATAGAATCTATATAAATACAACAATGAATCATTATACCATAGCAAAAAATAATAAAAAACACATTGATAACAACGATGTTGAAACAAAATAAATATAATAAAAAAAAGTTGTGGGTTGATAAAAGTTTACTACCTCATGCCCAACGGGCTCACAACAAAAACCGAATTGTAGTCTTCTAAAGAAAGCCCATAGTAAGAATAAAGACCGAGGACTGATAAAAGTTTGCTGCATCTTGCCGCTCACAACGCGATGTTGCAGCCTTCCAAAAAGGTCGAGGGTTACAATTGCATAAATGCTAGATAATTAATTTGAACTATTAAATCAAATTCCGCGACATCTTTCATAGAGTTAAATTCAGAATTATGGCTTTTTTGCACTTTGACTACTCTATTTTATAAGCTATGAATATTCGGGAAACCTGAGAGTTTTTGAAACCTAAGGTCCGTGAGTCTCGATACTAGTCTTTGTGGGGTGGTCACAAGCCTAAGACAACATAGCCCGTAAGTGGGATGTGGCCGAGACAAAAGTCGCTACCGGGATGATCTTCGCCCCTAAGCAACCATATATTCATAAAACGCTGGACACGAAAAGCTGTATGTTGCAAAAAGTTGATTCAAGATTTCCGAAATTCAAGATAGTCACACACAATTAAGATAATAATAAATGTGTCGGGAGTAAAAAAAGTTCACAAGTTGCAAATATGAGTAGTGTTAGCATCCTTACTGATATTTAGCTGTGATTTTGTTTTAAGCTTGGTTTGGATAAGTGAAAAGTTGGGAACGATGAATTTATCCTTTTTGGGGCATTCTCGGAATCGAAATGCATCTTGTTCTATGATCCCTAACAGTTATGGAAATAACGAAAGTCAAAATTATCTCAACTATATTATTAAAAAAAAATTGAAAAAGAGGTTTTAGAAAATGGGAAATAGGGGTGTTTTATAACTTGTGATTTCTTAACTTTCTCCACGAAAATATTTGCTACTTTTCAAAGGTTTAGTTTGGGGAAGTTTCGAGGTATTTGGTTATAAAGCATGTAATATTGTGTGAGGACATGCAATCGCTTAGTTTGAGGATTTGAATATGATGTGAAAACACATATCCATTTAATATCAAAATAAACCCAATAAAGACCAAAAACATAATAAAAATGGCAAAGATATGCTTGTTTTTATGTTTTGCATGTGCAGGTACGGATAAAGCAAAAACCACAAGAAAACCGTTAAAACCGGGCAAACACGAACACAAGAACGGAAGAGCACACAAAAAGCCGGGAGGAAGCTATCAAAGTCAAACTATGGTCAAAGCTTCAGTCAACTTGGTCAACAAAAGTCAAGGTCACTAAAGGACAAAATCCCAAAGTTACAAATCAGTCCCTCATCTTATCCCAAATTACAAAAGAAGTCCCTAAATACCTAAAATTAGTTAACACCCGTTAACTAATAAACAAAACAACCCGTTAACTCTTTTTATAACAAACCCAAAACCCAAGCCCAGGCCCAAATCCAATATAACCCGGCCCAAACCCAAGTCAAAACAAAAACACGCCCGGGTCAAACACAAATTTAACGCACCCTTATAAGTTAAAAAAGGAGCGGGAAAACTCGTTGGTTACTATTCACTGTCTCCTTCATTTAACCTCTCAGTCAAATCAAAGGGCTTTTACCAATTGAAGGATATAAAGGACAATTCAAGGGGCAAAGTACACATGGGCAGAAGTTTACATCACCAAATGCTCTCATTGGTTGATACCCAACAAAGGATGCCACGTAGATCATGAAAGAAACACAAAGAGAATGGGATTTTACACCTGATACACTCTCAAAAGAAGCACGAGCTGTCTCAATCACGGATTGCCAAGCTGGCAATCCGTGTGAGTTATAATTTGATCCAACGGCCCTGAAGTGGTTGAACCACAATATTGAAAGGAATTGTAACGGGACAAGATTGAGAGGAGTGTACATAAAATTTAGACCTAGAAGCTCCCTGGTGGGATATACAAAGACGCAGCACACTCTCACCCAACACAAGCTATCTAAGGGTAGCTTACAATAGAATACGCAGTAAATTTAGACACTTTTAGCCTAATTCTTCCTTTAACATGTAAATTTTTCAGTCTTTGTAATACATAGCATCTTCTATCAAATCTTCTGATATGTAACTGTTCTATTTACATTTAGTTAGCCTATAAAATCGTTAAGTTTTCTTACTCTATTCAATACACTGTGTTTACAAGCTTATAAGCATTTTTTATATATAAATCTCAATATTTTTGCGACAACAAAGATGCGTTCATAAGAACTACTTTCTCCACCCAAAGCTCTCTCCACACGGCTTATCTGAGTCTCATATAAAAAGCTCAGGTTACAAAGGCTCAATTATACACGATCTTTAATCTACTTTAACTTTAAAAACAGTTAAAAACCTTAGCTTAATGGACTTTGGACTTTTGGAAGATGAGCCAATTATGGAAGGGCTCATATGGACTTAAATTGGCTTATCTCTGATAAGCCAGAGCTATTGATAAGCTCATTGAGCCATTTAGCCTTTGTTTTGCTAAGGCAGATTGTAAGTTTTTCATTTATTTTACTTGTCCTAAGTTTCCTAACTTAGAATTTACTTTTCTGCTTATAATATCTTATTAGTTTCTTATTCTGCTTGAATATCTGCTTAATTGTGTTTTATTGTAATCTTATGTGCTTACTAGAACTTTAATTAATCATTTGTCCTTTTAGTTAGTATAGCTTAGATCCTTTGATTTGTTTTAAAATTGATAGATAATTCATTAAGCAATTTAGTCCAAGTCCTAGCTTATTAGTCTCCAAAGTCCAAAAGACTTAGTTTTTTTTTTGCCTTAAGCTTTATTAAGCAAATCTGTCATTTTAAAAGCTCTTTTTCAAGCTTATTCTTAGCTTTTCAAAAAAGGTTGTAGTTGTGAAAGTTGTTAAGCTCCATAAGCTTAACAACTTTGGTTCACAAAGTTTTTCAAAAAAAAAAAAAGAAAGGAGACAAGGGGTGACCCGGGTGAGCAAGACTCGAACCCGGGTCTCTACCCTCGTACACCTCTCTTTTATAACAACACTTACCGCTGCGCCCTTGGGACTTTTTCATTAAAGTCCCAAGCGGTTTATTATTTAAGGGTGTTTTAGCCCTTTTAAGTAATAAGCTGTTACAGCTTATTTGCGGGCTTATTTATAAGCAACTTTTTAGTTTCTTATTTTTCGTAGGTTAGTTATAGTGTTAAGTATTTTAGGTAAATTTTTCAGAATTTTTAAAAGTCGTTTAGTATTTTTTATAATTTAATTTAGTTAAAAGTTTAAAAAATTCATAAAAAATACAAAAATTATCAAAAAAATATTTTTCTTTTTTAGAAAATTTTCTTTAGTCATATAGTTTGTAGGAAAAATATAAAAATTTTCGTAGGGTCATTTTTGTAACTTTTTGACTTTTAAAGAACGGGCTCGGGTGCGGTTTTTGTCTTGACTCGTTTTTGGGTCAAACGACCTCCGTTTTCAGTCTAGTCTTTTTCATTCTTCGTTATTAGTCCCCTAGAGTAGTTTAGAAGTGAAAATTTCTCCGTAGGGTTAATTTTGAAGTTTTTAGGTTTTTGCCCCTTTGTTCGTGATTCGTGCTCTCGTTTTTTAGCTTAAATTCGTAATTTTTAGGTTTTTCTTAAACGTTTTTGTTTGTTATTGTTTAATTTAACTTTCCACACTCTCAAATCATTTTTCTCATTCAAACTCCAATCTTCCGACTGTATCGATTCTCCAGTCCAGCCTCGTTGGGGATAAACGACCCGGGAACATTCTATACTACTTCTCGGTTTTATTGATTTTGTTTCTAGACTATTCTTACTATATATATTTTATATTTTATTATATATTATATATATTTTAAGGTGTAGTTTGGCAGCGATCAATTTTTGGCGCCGCTGCCGGGGAGGCTGTGAAAACGATTATCGTTACGTTTGACAAATTGTGTTTGAATCTGTGAATATTTTCTTTTATAAAAAACTTTTTCTTTCGTCCTTTATTAATTGATGTAGTTTAAATAGCAGCAGGCGTGGATCATCTTTTGTTTCTTTTCTTTATCCATTTTTATTTTTTTAAGGATAGAAATTAGTTTAGATGTAAATCATTTATTTTAATGTTTGATCTAAAATTTTTGTAGTAATCTTTATTTAAGATAAAGTTTTAATCATTATTAGTTTTTGTTTATGTTTTTATAATTCAAGCTTTATTTTTATGTTTTAGTAATTACTTTTTACCCACTATCTTATTTGTAATCTTCTCTAAAGCAAAAATTTTTTTTTACATACAAAACTTTCTTTAATAAACTGTTAGTTTGATGTTTTTATGCCATAGTGTTTCCAAATCTTTTTATAAAAAAGTGTATTCTTTGTAGTCATTTTATTTTATAAAGTTGCGTTTTTATAGTTTAAATCAAAGATTAGAGGTTATTAGTGTTAAAGGTTGGAACTTTATTGCTTCAAGTGGTTATTCAACGGACGAATGTTATGGGTTATTAGCTTGGAGATGGGTATATTTGGTATTATTGAAATTCCTTGTATCATCTCGCTCGTTAATCCAAACTTGCTAACCTCTAACCTCTTTTCTTTATCTATTTTATTTCTTTATGTTTATTGCAATATTTAGTTTGGATAAAAATATGATTGTGCTTGTTAATGTTAGCTTAGTTGCCATGTTTAGCAAGTAGATTTATTTGTATGCTTGTTAAGTGACCGTGAATAGTGAGTTAAGTGTGGGGTAAAAAGTAAATTGTAGATTAATAATTTCGGATTATTTAGATTTTTTATTTGAATATTTCGAAGAGCAAAAGCCAGAGAAATGATCAAACATCAAATCTAGTAATTAAAACTTATATAAGATATCATTTTCAAAATAGGCCAACGTCGGGAGAAAATAATATTTTTACGGGTGTTAATTCGTCATCATTTAAAGAATTTGTACCAAAATAAAGGCTTGTTTTCAATATAAACCAACGTTGTGAGAAAACGGTTTTTAAACGGGTACCAATTCTTTATTATCTTTTTATTTCACATTTAATGATCTTTTCACCTCACTTGACAAACATATTCTTTTTATTTCATAACTTTGATTTATTTATCTTGCTTTTTATTATTTAGTTATAATTTAGTTTATTAATATAGAATTAGTATAATTAAAAACCAAAAACTAAAAGATAATCAAGCATCGAACGACAAGCATTAACGTAAATCTCTATTCAATTCTCGTTGGGATACGACCTCGAAAGATTTTAATTATTACTTTTTATAAAAGTGATTCTTATTTCTAACGGGATACTTAATATTATATACATACGGCTAGTACGTATTTATACAATATCAAATTGGCACCGCTGTCGGGGAGAGGTGTAGCGATTTTTACGGGATTGTTTGTGTTCGAGCCTTGAAGAACCTTCCCTGTGAAGTTATTTTTCTTTATAAAAATATAAAAATACAAAAATATTTTTCATTTTCTTAAAAAAAAAACTAAAAATAAAAACATTGTCCATAAAAAGAAATAAAAATTACCAAGTTGGTAAAAGAACACCAACATATAATACTTTCAACTGAAGTATTATCTATTAATAAGTTTCGAACCAAAGATCAAAAACTTAACCTTTTGTGTCACTTGCGACGTACGGCTCACCTTTTAAAGTTAAACAAACTCCTTTGTGCGTTTTTCTTCGAAGAGTTACCGTGAAGCAAGTTGATTATCGGTTTAAGTTATTCGAATCTCATTTTTTTTCCTTTAAAAAAATATGATGTTTAAAAAAACTTGAAAAGCCCAAAAATATTCTCCGTTACCTCTTATCCATTTAATTCTTTCTTCTTATCCCCTATATTGTTTAATTATTTCTTATGACGTCATTTAACCAACGTGAGTGTACGGGGTGTGGACAACCATGTGATGGATTTTATTGTTATATATGTACAGTTAGCTGTGTGGTGTTAATCTGTACTTGTAAACTTGTTTAAATTGCACTTATGGTGATGGAAAGCCAGTCACTTGTTGTGGGTGTGAAGGCCCGTTAAGAGGAGGATTTTGTTCATTTTGCGCTTCAAGAGATGGAAATTCATTCAATTATAATCCAAATCCATACTCGTTCAATGAATCTCAAAAAATTTTCGACTACCTTCCACAACCCCGGTACAAGATGAATTTTTGTGAGTTATGTGGAAACGATACTCATTTTAGTTACGATTGTCTCAACACAGTCCGTTTTAATTCTAATTACGGGACCCTTGTCGAAATCAAAACTTCGATAATAATTTTCCA
Source organism: Tanacetum coccineum (assembly GCA_026074375.1). Classification (NCBI taxonomy): domain Eukaryota; kingdom Viridiplantae; phylum Streptophyta; class Magnoliopsida; order Asterales; family Asteraceae; genus Tanacetum; species Tanacetum coccineum. The sequence continues at coordinate 18,871 of BQNB010006103.1, read as the reverse complement.
CTAACTTCACCAAGTTTTCCACAACAATACCTTTGTTGTGAAAACTGCGGGGGTCCTCATGAGACTTTTCAGTGTCAACCAATGAACCAAGATTTCTATAATTCTAATCCTTCTGGTTTTGACCAATTTCAACCCCCGCAGTTTCCCGTCAATTATCCTCCTCAAGAGACGAATAAAGAAATTTTGCAAGCTCGAGAAGACTTAATGGAAACCATTCAAGCCTTTTTAAAGGAGTATGATCATATACCTCCTAATAAAAAGTGCATGGCTTTATTGCTAGCTGAGGAGAGATTTCTTAAGATTAAGCAAGCTATGGAAGAAGAGCAGAATCAACCTGAAGTTATGCAAGAATTGCTTCTTAAACTCATGAATGATTTGCAAATTCTTAAAGGAATTCAACAAGAGAAGAAGGAGACGGCAGCTCAAAGTTTTATTCCATATTGGAATTTTTCTATGATTGACGATGAAGAAGCTAGAGACAACTTTTTGAAAGACGTTTGCACCTTCTTAAGGAAGTTCAGTCGTATACCTTTTGGATTAACACCAAAGGTTATATTGATAGCTTGGGAAAGTTTTGGCAAAATTAAAGATGCTTTGACGGACAAGCAATATCAACAAGAGGATATTCAAGAATTGATGAGTAAACTCCTTGAAGATGTGCGAAATATTAGTGAAGAGCTATCAGAATATATTAATTGTCCAAGCTGGAATCGTCCTATTTTCTACGACAATGACGATGATGAGTATACTATTATATATAGCAAGCCTAAAGCAATCACACCCGACTTACCGATCGAGGAGCCCGATAACTCTCTAAGTATGGGGGATGAGCATCTTAGCACTATTCCGGAAACGGAATCAGACGAATTAATAAAGTCTAGTGTTGAGAACCTTGTCCCAATCCCAAGTGAGTTCGAGGGTATTTCCGAAGATACGTGTGATGTGCCCGTTTGTGAAGATCCTTCCACTTTTGATGCTTTGAACGATCATTCTGAGATTTTATCCGATCCAAACGATGATGGTACTTCGAGTGATGACGATGATTTTGAGGACATCGAGTACGTTAGCTTAGAGGAGGTGAATGATGTTGATCAAGAAGAGAAAGAGTTTGATTTAGAAGATATTCTTCAAATCCAAGACGTTATTCTTCGTGAGAAATTGTTGAACATTAGTCGTCTTATTACTAACATCAAATCTTTGAATGATAACTCCACTCCTAATTGTGTGCTCAAGTCTACTTCTCCATTTCCTATCCCCGATAGTAACTCTTTCTTTGAGAAGTCCGATACTTCTCTCTCTTATTCGGATAATTCTTTACCCGAATTCGAGTCTTTTAGCGATCATACGGAAGAGACGAGTAGTGGCAGTACCACTACTCATGCTAATAACTCTCTTCCCGAGTATGATTCGTTTCATTTTGAGATTGAGCCCGATCAGGGTGGGTTGACTAGCGTTGTTATGGAAGATATTTTGGGAGAACCTCGTGTTCATGTGCCTAATGTGTTACCCACCCATCCCACCCTTATGATGGATTCGGATGTCATTATCTGAACTTTTCTTCCTTATTTCACTTATCCGATGGACTCTTCTTTTCCTCTCTCCTCCGGGAATGAAGACACAATTTTTGACCCCGGCATTTCCACTTTTCATTTTTCTTCTCTTAAGCCGGTGGCACATGAAAATCCGATAGTGATTTTTCTATTCTTCTGTTTCTGCCCCAAGGACAAAGGAATTCGGGGAGAGTCAAGCTAGAGACTCGCACAAAAACAAGCGCTTCTCGGGAGGCAACCCGTGTCTTTTATTTCTTTCTATTTTCTTAATAAATAAGTGTGTGATTTTATAGCCCAAGTGTGGGGGCGTGCTTCTTTCTTTGGTTTGTGTATTGTTTTTGCTTGCAGGATTCCTCAAGATCATGAAGACCCGTGCTTGTTTTCAATCCTCCAATCATCCGGTCTTCGATCTTTTGCTTATTTTGGAATCCTCAATCCTGATCATGTATATATATATTGTTTCCCCTTTCACACTTGGAATTTTTTGCATTTGCCTTTTTCATTCCTAAGTGTGGGGGTAAAACCCGACATTTTTGAACATTGAGGCCAATGTTCCATTCTAAGTGTGGGGGGGATTTCTATCAAAATATGATCATACCTGTGCCTGGCTTCCTAGCCTTTTCTTGCCATTAGTTTGGGTAAATTCGATATCCTACATCTTATCGAATAACGTATACTTTAGCATACTTAGATTTGCGTAGTGAACCCCTTTATATCAAGATTATGCATTAAACATTAGTATGAGGGTATAATCTCCACATGAGGACAATGTGTAGTTTTAGTATGGGGGGGGGGGGGGGAATTTTGCGATTTGATTATACCTGCAGCCGTTGTTCTCACGTAACCCGTTTTTCCACCAAAAATATGTGATTTGTAGTGAAATAGCCAAAATTAAAAAAAAATTTGTGCATGATAGAGTAAAAAAAATGTGATAAACTAATGGAATAAACGTGATAAAATAAGTGTTGTGATACAAAATAAAGGTGAGAACGAGAAATAAATTTTGATCCGACCGGTTTTATACCTTAGTTTTTTCCTTAACATATTTAAATCGAGTTTGTTGCTAGTCTTATGTAGGCTTATCCATTATGCCGAACTCGATTTATTAGAGTTGAGATTGTTGCCTGTCATGTGACTTGTTAAAGTGCGATTTGTTGCGCTAGGCTAAGCATTCGCGAGTCTCTTTTCATAGAGATTTTAAAATTGCGAAGAATGAGAATGATAATAGTCGAGTATAAGTCATGTATAAGGGTGGAATAGTTGGTTTTCTTAAAGCTCCATAACATTAATTGTGCTTTTTCTCCCATTTGCTTGTCTCCTTATTGCAGAAATGTTAATAAATAAGGTTGTCCAGTTTAATTTAATTTTTTAGTAACTTTCTTTGATTGGGTAGTCGATGATTCGAATTTTTGGCTTATTATATGCATACAATTATTGCTTTGCTTGATACCTTAAAGAGCCTTAGGTATATGGTTATGAGTAGAGTTAATCAATTTTATTACTTTTTTGCCTTAGAAGCCTTAGGGTATATGGAAAACGTAATACTAATCATGAATTAATTTGTACCTTAAAGAGCTCTAGGGTATATGGTATTATAAAATTAGTGATTATGTGTTAGTTATTTGACCTTAAAGAGCCTAAGGGTATATGGTTGTAAATAATCATTACTTGATTTATGTCTTAAGTGCCTTAGGGTATATGACAAAATTAGGCAAAAGCAACAAAAGCCAAAATTTCGTTCACTTCATCGGTTTTTCAAGGATAAGGGTGGAAGCTAAACTTTATTTTCAACCGTCCCACTTTATTTTTGGATTAATAAATATCGAAACAAGTCTTAAAGAGCCTTCGGGTATATGACTTAAGTAAAATCTTGAGATACAAAATTAGGATTTGCGGGAGGAAAAGTAAGTACACAATTAGCTTTTATGAGTAGTGTTAGCATCATAACTTGTATTTTACAATGATCTTGTTTTTAAGCTTGTATGGAAAGTAAATAGTTTGGGACGATGGAATGTATTTTACTTGTTCCATGATCTAAGTATTATCGTAGAATAATGAAAGCAACAATGATAGAAGTGTTGGAGAAGTAATGAAAAAGAAAAAAATGGAAAAATATTAAAAAAGGAAAAATGGGGCGTTTCATAACTATTGATTTCTTAATCCTTTTAGATGAGCACTTTGCTACTTTTTGAGGTGATTAGTTTGGGGGGATTGGAATCTTTAGTTTTATACGTGTATTTATTACATTGCGTGAGGACACAGCAATACCTTAGTATGGGGGAATTTGGTATGTGCTATTTTACACATACCTTTTGCCTTGAAAAACGAACCCAAAAGACCAAAAACATAATAAAAATGGCAAATATATGCTTGTTTTTTGTATTTGTGTATGTGCAGGTACAGATATTAAAGAAATGGACAAAATCAAAGCAAAAAGGGACAAAACCGGACACAAGAAGGAAAAGAGTGTGAAAAGCCAAGGCCAAGGTGTGCATTTATCAAGAAAAACCCAAGACAAGCCCGTAAACTTCAAAAATCCCAAAACTTGACAAAAGAACTAACACACGTTAAACCTTACCTTTACAAACTTAACAAATGTTAAGTTTTACTTAACAAATGTTAAGTTAACCCTTTTATAAACCAAAAGCCCATAACCCTTTCTTTTAACAGGCCCAAAACCCTTTATATAAGCCCAAGTCAACTATGCGGGTCAAACAAAGAAAACGTATAAAGAAAATAGGGGCGGGAAAAATAGTTTTCACTGTTCACCCGTCTTCCCCAAATTTACCCCACCCCAATTAAATTCATTAAAGTGAAATTCACTCTTTTAGAAGCTCACCTCTGACACCCCTGATAATTTGGCAATTCACGTTGGTGATCCCAACAAATTTGATTGAATGATGGGACGTGTAGGCAAAGACGGCTCTGCCTTAGTTCATTACTTGAGGGCAAACAAGATGAAAGTGTCAAGATTAAATATGTAGGGGAGCGTATGGTGTCATGGCCTAGAAGCTTCATTTTATGGTTATAAATAGAAGCATTCTCACACACAGGAGGGGATATCTAGGAGTAGGAGTAGCTTTAGTATAGTTTAGGATAGAATTTAGCTTATGTAATTTTTCTTTTCAAATCGTTTTAGCTTATTGTTTTCTACTTAATGTAATTTTCCTTAAGCTTGTAACCAGTTCATTTTATCAATAAAAGTTTACTTTTCATATTGTTCAATTGTTACTTAATGCTTTACTTAATTTCAAAACTGTTTTGAATAAGCTCTCTTTTGTTCACATAAGCTCATTAAGCTTTCTAATTCACTCATAAGCTAGCTACACTCTCATTTAAGCTCTTAAAGCTTAAATGAGCTTATTGATATTCAAATTCACCCTCAAATGTACCTCAGCTTTAATGGAAGGGAAACCAGAAATGGAAGGGTTTCCACGGGACCACACCAGCTTATCTAGAATAAGCTTTTAATTTTGTTGAACAGATCGCGTGGTTGTTTATTTGATTGGAGCTTGTTGAATAGCTCTTAAGAGAATTTAATAGCCTTGTTTTAGCAGAGGCTTCTGTAAGCTTTCAATTTCCTTTTTATAGCTTAATTTTGCATTTTTGCTAATTTCTGTTTAAAGGTAGCTTAATATAGTTTAGATCTGCTTAATCATGTTTAATATAGTTGTTTAATGTTTGTTATAGTCAATTATTAGATTAAATTTTAGTTTGCAACTTATTTTTTTTCAAATCTGTCATAAAAATCCAAAAATACTAGTTCATACTGTAGGCTTATTGTTCTGGCTTATTTGGTTATCTAAATCTTTTCATTAGGTTGGTTAAAAGCTTATTGATATCTGGTATTTGAACTTTGATCATTAATTCTCATTTTTATAAGCTGAAAATGAATTTGAGGGAAATAAGGGAGTGTTTGGGTCAAGCAGTACTAACTTGAGTTAGTACTGCTTGAAGCCATTTGGCCCTTTGATTTCATTTTAAATCTCATATTCAGGTTTATAAGAGTAGGATTTAAGAGCTTAGTTAGGTTTAATCAAGTTTTTAAGGTTTTGTATGATGTTAAGTTTGAATCTGGTAGAATAAGTTTAGTTATAGATGCATTTTCAGCTCAAGTCTTTTCTAGTCATTGTTATTGCTCTTGTTATTCTTGTTTTAGTTGATTAAAGGTGTAGAAATAAGTCTCTAAGTTCTGCACTCTTGGTTTTAAGTTTTGGTCACTTTGAGTGCAAATTGAATCAACTTAGAAATAGACAACGAGGCCTTTTTCAAATCTCAATTTTTCACAGGGTAAAAATAGTTGTTAGGGCTATTTTTAGATACATTGATTTTAGACCATTTTTCAATTTTGTTTCAGTTATTAAGTTTTTAAAGTTCATTTAGCCATTAGTTTTAAACTTATAAGTTACAATTTGTCTTTCAAATAAAAAGTACATTCCGTACATGCTGAGTACATAAGCAGTTTTCATTTAGCTTTTTCATTGGTCAATTGATTTTCAAAATGGTTTTCAAAAGCTGTTCTTAGTAGCTAGTAGTATAAGCTTTCTAGAAATATAAGCCTCAAAGCCATAAGGTTCTTTTTGTGAGCTTAAAATTAAGCTCAAAGTTGCCCTTATAGCCTGTTTGGTTAACAGTTTTTCACCAAACTGCTTATTTGAGATTTTAGCTTTATTCTTTGAAGTCCTTAGTTTTTGCTTAATTCCTGTTCAAACTAGCTTATTAGGATAATTTTTAAGTAGTTTATAGCTTATTAGGGTCAGTTTTAGCTTATCTTGTCTTTTCATTAAAAATCCAAAAACATAAGTTAATCTTATACAAAGTAGCCTTTTTCAGTTAGCATTTTAGAGCATTATTTGAATTTCAAAATGCAATTTGTTTATAGTATTAAGTAGCTTTTTATCTAGTCTTTAAAGTGGTATAAGCTACAAGTCCATAAGGATCCATGAGCTTAGTGAAAATTAAGCTCAAAGTTGGCACTTTGTCTGTTTTGAAATCTGTTATACACCAAAGTGCTTTTTCATGATTTTTCAGCTTATGACTTTTACTCTTTGCTTAATTCTTCTTCATCTGTGCTTATTAGGATAATATAGGATAGTTGTAGCTTATTTAGTTTAGTCCTTAGCTTATTTTAGTTTATTAGTGAATTTGAGTTTTAAGAAAAAGCGTAAAAAGAGTTAATCCCTCCGTCTTAAAAATTATTGTCCCCCAACAAAAAACACACAGTTTAAGAAAAGTGCATTTATTACTGCATTCTCTTTCTTACTTTTTGACAGATTGACAGTTTTACCCTTAGGTAATTAATTTAAGTCTTCTTTAAAGTTTGTAATAATAATTTCAAACAAGGGTAATATAGTAAACTTGATCAAACTTCCCTATCTATTTTTAGTAGTGGACAATTAAATTGGGACATCCCAAAAAGGAAACGTGGACAATAAAAATGGGACGGAGGGAGTAAATGTTTTCTGTCATATCAATAAGCTGTTTTCAGCTTATATAGTGATTTTTAAAAAAGTTTATTTTACAAAAGTTTTTAGTTTTCAGCTATTCTATAACTTTGCTTTTTAAAGTTTTTGCAAAAAAGTTAAAAAAGGGAAGAGGGGAAATCCAGGGTGAGCAAGGCTCGAACCCTGGACCTCAACCCTCCTCAGTTTTAGTATTGCACGATTACTTTCTTATAGTCTTTTAGTGTTAATGCTTATTTTTGCTTTTTTGCTTATTTTGAGCTTATTCATTAAGCTAATTTTTTTAGTTAGTATTTTTCCTAAATTCTGCTCAGTTCAATTTACTTTCTCTATTTTTTTTAGAATTCTTAGGATTAGTTTACTATTTTTAATGATTTAATTAGATTAAATTTGTTTTTAATTCATAATAAATAAAATAATAATCAAAAAAATAAAATTCTTTTTTAGAAAATTTTCTTTTATCATATTTTATGCTTAGGATTTAAATTTACTTTCGTAGGGTTAAAAATTAAGAATTTCATATTTTTTTAAAGAACGAGATTTCGTTCCCGTTCTCGTTTTCTTCGTTTTTAAGCTTTACGCACCCTCGGTTTAGGATTTCCTTAGCTTTTTCTTATAATTAGGAGTAAGAAAAGTTTAAAAATTAGGCTAGGTTTAAATTTGATGTATTTGCTTAAATGTCGCGTTTTTAATTCTCGTTTACGTTTTAATGCTTACATGTTTAATTGTCATTTCTTATTTACTTGTTTTCGTGCATTTATTTACTTGTCATTTACATTTAGTAGGATTTAGGAAACCAATTCAAAAATCTTTGAAACCATTCAACACGCGCGATCACGGACTTAACCGATTTTCAATTCACACTTCGTCGAGGAAAAACGACCCGGGAGGTTTTTGAGACAACTTTGGTTAAAAGTTTGTTTCTTGAACCCGACGGAAAATACTTACTATACTATTATTTGATATAATCCTTATATATTTATATATTATATTATATATATAGTGTGTTCGAACAGTGTATCAGGTTTTTACAATGGCTTATAGAATTGTTTAACTTCATTGTCACTAGCAACGGGAACTTTGGCTTTGTTTACAATTATGTGTTTTGGTCTAGGACCCAAAATGGATTTTTGAAAAGTCACAGTTTTCTCAGATCCAGACGTTGCTGGTGGCGATCCCATAATTATTTTGGGGGCCGCCTGATCACTTAGGGGGGCGCCCATATTTATGGGACCTCCATCAGAAAAAGCCTTTTTCTGAGCTTTCTCAAGTTTTATTTCCTTAGTTCTACTAGTTGATGCTTCAAATGAATTAAACCCTAAACCTAATTTATCACCAGAGGGTTTTTGATTACTTAACATTTCATTTAAGCAATGTGTACTCTTTTTAAATTTGTTTAATCTACTAGATTCTTCTTTGAGTTTTTCATTCTCAATTTTAAGTGCATGACACTTTGCACAATCGAGATAAACTCCCTTGTTTTTCTCGAGTGTGGACAATTTATCTTTTAATTCTCTAAGCTAATTTTCTAGACTATTTCTAGTAGGTTTTAACTTTTTGTTTTTAGTGATTATCTTTAGACTTATTTTGCATAACTTATCATATTCGTTGTCTAAAGCTAAATCATCAATTGATGAGTTTTAATCACTAAAGTAAGATGATTCGGAACATACCTCACTTGATGCATGAGCTACAAGACACGTTTCATCTTTGACCTTATCATCATCTTCTTCACCGCTATCTCTCCAAGAGCCTTCGACAAAAGCACTTTGGTTCTTATCTTTCGGTGGTTTTGGACATTCTCCAATAAGATGATTCGGATCGTTGCATCTAAAGCATTTTCTATAACTTTTACCGTTCTTGTCATCACGACTTCTTTGGAATGTCCTTTTGTCGTTCTGAGGTTGTCTCACGAATCTACCTCTTCTTTTAAAGAACTTCTTGAAGTCTCTTACCCCCATGGCGTACTCTTCCTCTTCACTACCGGAAGTCGAACACTTTTCATCACTAGATTCTTTCTTAGCCTTTAAAGCAATAGATTTCCTTTCAACTTTTTCTTTGACTATTTCGGAATCTTTCTTGATGATCATTTCGTGAACTTTGAGGTTCTGGTAAGTTCATCAAGATTAGTGAGTTTAAGTCTTTTGAATCTTCAATCGCGTGACCTTTGCTCTCCAGTTAGGATATTGTTAGAGCGATAAGAAACTTCCATACGTAGTTTCTTACTAGTGTTCCTTTCATTATGAGCTTTAAGACTAGTAATAATAGTATTAAATCTAGCAAAAGCACTATCTATAGATTCGTCTTTGGAAAATGACGAATTGTTCATATTGTTGAACCAAAAGGTCGATCTTATTATCTTTGACTTGATTATTACCTTGATGGGTGATTAACAAAGTTTCTAAATTTCTTTTGCCGTGTTACACATGAAAATTCTTTCATATTCTTTTCTTGGCAAAGCATTGTAAATAACCATTTTGGCTTCATTATTTTTTGCAAGTCTCTTTTTGAGATCATCGATTTGTTTTTCAAAAGGGATAACCTCATCTAATTTGGTTTTCGGATTTTGTAAATGGTTGAAGATGGGGGAAAAACCAAAATTGTAAAAACAAAAATAAATGCCCAAAGATTTGAGACTTTTATTTAACATATGTCTCGAATCTATTTTTCCAATAAATAAAACTATCGCTTTCAAAGAGTGGTGGTCTTTGCATAGATTGCCCTTCTAGATATTTGTCGGAATCCATAGATCGATCCAAGCTTTAAAATACAGTATATTTTAAAAATCTTGAGTGACCTTGCTCCTGATACCAATTGTGGAAACTAGAAGGGGGGTTGAATAGTTTACACGTTTGTTTTACGGTTTAAAAGTTTACTTTCAAAAATGTATAGATCCGAGTTATATGTTCAATCAAATCACAATATGAACAAGCAATAACTATCTAAACGAAAACTAAATAACAACAATAATAATGTAAAGAGATAAGGAAAGAAACAACCAAACCAAGACACCAAGATTTTATAGTGGTTCGGCTACGAAGCACCTCTTTGCCCTACTCCACTCCCCGAGTATCCGACTCGAGATTTCACTATGTCAACAAGCTCCCTTTAGGCGGAGAAAACCGTTTACACGTCGAAGACTAATCTAATAACATACTAGATGAGAGGAAAAGAGATTGTTTTAGTAAGAGAAAGGGTTGGATGAACACTTAGAGAGAGAAAGTAAACATATATTAATATGTGTACAAATGAGCAACCAACCACCTCTCCAAAGCATGGAGAGGTGTTTATATACTTACAATGGATGGTGGGCTTGGGCTTGCATGGGTTTATCTATGGGCCTTTAGCTAACTAAATATGTAAGTTTCCAATAAATTAATTACGAGCTAACGATAATTATCTTTGGTAAGCGACCGACCTTTTTCTTGGAATTTTGTATAACCTACAATTCTCCCCATAAGGCCGAAGGTGTCGCTCCATTTTACAAAAACTTAAACTTAGCATAATATGCTTTAACTCTAGTCTTTAGCTCGTTTAACTTCAATCATTAATCTTGTGGTTTGATGTAGTGATCATAGACTTTGGGTATTTAGCTTGTTCCTTAGCTTGTCTTGAATGTCATGTTGAACACCTTGAAATCATCAACCAAGCATAATCTTGTTTCGTCATTTGGTAAATTTTGCCACCATGTGATCTTGTGACTTCTGGGGACCAAATGTCATTTACTTCTTGATTTGTTGAATTGAAAAGCTTTAATGTTGAATCTTTCTTGAAATTCTTTAACTTTTACCTTCGTCACTTGGATAGGACGTTCAGTATCAGAGTGACATAAACTTCTTTGAAATTCTTTGACTTTAATACTTCGTCACTTCAAGAAAGACGTACAGTATCAGAGTAGCGGAAGTCTTGAAACATGTACTTGAGCTTTCATGATGTCTTTATATTTATCGGTCGGGTATGAGCATGTGGTTATGAATCATTTTGACGGCTTCATGCATCTTGTTGGCAAGGTACGCATCAACAATGCCGGGAATTGAAGAAACTGCTGCAGCAAATTGATTCGTTTGATTGAACTATAAGAAGTTGTTTTCCAAAGTTTTTAGTCTATGGTCAAACCCGAATAAAGAGCCAAAGTTGGGAAGATCTTGTAGTGAGGAGCTTGGAACTGTTGGTGGTGTAGGAACTGGTGTTTGTTGCTGATGTGTGATGAGAGGAGTGGGTGGTGGAGGAAGAGTTGTTGTAGACAAAAGAGGTGGCTCAGCAATAGTGGTGACCGGAATTGACAACAGAGCCTATAAAAAGCAAGAGAAGATGTACTACCCTCGATTCACCAAAGTTATCATTCACTACTTCCTTACTCAAGACAAGACAGTCTCCTGGAGAAACAAGATCGGGATGCACACCTCCAAGGATGACTATCTGATAAACACTTTAAGATTTGTCTCTGCAAAAGAAGCAACTCAAATCTATGGTGCTATACTTCCTGAATCTTTGACCAGTCCTGAGATGAAGGAAACCAAAGCTTACAAGACTTACCTTGGTTTTGCTACAGGAGCTACACCTCCTAAGAAGGCGAGAAAGTTCAAGAAGCCTGCATCTCCTCAACTCTCTACTGTCCCAGTTTCACCTGAAGAACCTACGAAGAAGTCAAAGAGAGTAAAGAGACCTGCAAATAAGTCTACTAAGGCTCCAGCAGGAGGTGTTGTCATTAGAGAAACTCCTGAGATGCCATTGTCTAAGAAGAAGGAAAAGATGACTGTTGAGAAGCGCAAAGGAATTGATCTGCTCTCTGAGGTGGCATTAACTGAAGAAGCTCAATTTGAAGAAGTTTGAAGGAAGAGTTTGAGGGACTTTCACAAGACTCATCCAAGTGCTTCTGGTACTGTTACCAAAACTGCTCTAAGTGCTGCCAAAATCAAACCTTCTGTTACAAGTGAAGCAACTGGTGTTAAACTAAGGGTTCCCGATGTAACTGAAAGTGAAGCTGAATCTTGGGGAAATGATAAAGATGACAACAATAATGACTGATCACGTCCAAACACACTATATATAATATATATAATATATAAGGAGGATATCAATAATAATAGAGTATAGTATTTCCGTCGGGTTCTAGATAAACGCTTTTAACCAAAGCAATTATCAAAAACCTCCCGGGTCATTTTCTCGGCGAGATGTGAATGGAAATCTACGTTCAAGTTGTAAATCGAGCTTGATTGTCATTCAAATTTTTGGTTTTGGTTTTAAACTATTTTTATACTAAAAATTAAACTAATATTAATTCTAAGATTTAAAACTACAAGATTATAATATAATTGATCTAAAAGATATAAATGACAAATATGCTTGCTAAGTGACGTGAAATGTTCATCAAGTGCGGGCTTAGGTTTAATTCATTAAGTGTGAATTTAGGTTTATCAACGAATTATAATCCTTAGAAAAGATTTATTTTCTTCACAACGTTGGTTTATTTTGAAACTATATCTTTAAAAAGAAAAACATAGTTACTAGATGTGTAATTTTGATTATTTCGGATATTTTCCCCTTTAACAATAACTTACACAATATAAATAATCCGCAAATTTATTAATTTTCTAAACTTTTATTAAGTCCACACATAATTCCCAATTCACAAATAATCACTTAACAAGCACTAATAAAACTACTCGCTACTCATAATAATTAAATAAGCAAAGCAAAACATTTTATACTAAAGCTACACTAATTAATTAAAAAAGGATAGAAAATTGAACCGAATTGAAGACCCGCAATTAATAATTAAATAAGCAAAGCAAAACATTTTATACTAAAGCTACACTAATTAATTGAAAAAGGATAGAAAATTGAACCGAATTGAAGACCCGCAATTAAACGAATAACACCGATTTATTTAGCTAAAACAAATAGTCAAATTCGGTCTAGCTAAATATCCATATGCTCTGTGCCTGATGAGTGACACGTACAAAAATCTCAATAAAACACAAAACTGTTAAGCAATAACAGTTAACATAAATTGCATCTAACTGTTTGCCAAAAATGAAACCACACGCAACCCAAGTACTTTAATGAATCCAAATTCAGTCCAATTAACAATTTGAGGCCTAATAGCATAAAACCAAAAGCAGCCCACCAAAAACCAAACGCTATAATTTAGTAGTAGCAATTATTGGTGGATCTAGATCCGTTATATCAACAAACTTTGCTAATTAAGATTCTAATAAGCTAAACCCGAGCAATCATAATAAGCAACAATACCCATGAATACTAGATGAGCAATTTTAATAACTAAATAAGCACTTAAAACTAGTAACTCTTTAAAACCAAGGCAATAAGCTAAACGATTTAAAGCTAGAGAAATTCGAAATCTAAAAGCACTTGGAACATATTAACTACTTATCTCACGAAACGAATAAGCCAAAAAGCTCACGGACGAATGATCCAAACAATATAAGCTCAAATGACTTCAAAGAGCTATGTATAAGCTTATTTATTCAGATAAGTTGAGCTTCTAAAAACTCTAAAACCATATAAGCTAGAAAATAAGTTGGACCCGAGCTTATTTGAACTTATTAAATTGAAAAGTTCTAAAAATCTTATAAGAATGATTCAAATAAGCTTAAGAGAGCTTATATGAGTCGTTCTTTAAGCTTTCTAGGAGTTTTGAAACTAATAAGCTAAAGAAATAAGCTTGAGAAATCAGCTTATTTAGTAAGCCAACACACCAAGAGATTAAACGAACCAAAAAGCCATAAAAATAAGCAAACTACTATTTCCAATAAGCTTAAAATATCTTTGATACAATATCTCAATAAGCTCTTGATTAAAACTAGTTACAATAAGCCAGAATTACAAAATAAGCTAAACAAAACTGAAAAATAAGCTAAAAACTAAAAGCTAAAACTAAAAACTAAAATTTCCTAATTGAGAAAAGTGTGAGGGAGCGTGATGTCTTTTATAGCCAAGGAAGGGGTGCGTTTGTAACTTTAACCCAATCATTAGAGAATATATTAGCCAATCATAGGCTTTGATTTTGATGCCTCGGATTGCAGAGCTGCAAAATATTGATCCATCCGTTGAGCTTGCTACACGTGGACTTCAAATGCTGCTTACTCTGTACGCTATTTTTCGTCCGCATGATTTGTTTTCATTTGAATTGAAAGTGAAATTGAGATATACAACTTTTGTGCCACGTGTCCGAATTTCATTTGCTCACCCAAAATAAGTGCGCTGGCACGTGCGAGCATAGGAATTAATTTTCCTTCACGTGACATTAACGTCACTACTTCAATACAAATCAGATTCTTAACATTTAAATATTGGGCTTTAACAAACTTGTTGGGCCAAACTTAGGCTTTTAAATAACATAGGCTGGCCCGGCCCATAAAATGGGTTACGGGCTGGCCCAATAAAATCCGAAGGCACCGCTAGACTCGTTTTTCCGTGCTCTTTCCAATGGCATGCTTGGGGACCCTTCACGACTTTGTCTTGATTTTGAATAATAGGCACTCTTGATCGCGACAAACCCGTAATTACCAGTTTTTGCTCTGTTTTCAATTGTTTTTACCTGCAAGACATAAAAATACCAAACAAACATATTTGCAATATAATTAGGCATATTTTAGCATTTTTAGTCCAATTAATAGTGTTTTCCGGTTTATAAATGATGTGTGTTTTAGCAAACATCAAATTCCCCCACACTAAGCCATTACTGGTCACACATGCAATGTAAATAAAATAAACCCGGAAATAAATAATTTTATCCCCTTTTAACTTATGACCCCCTCACAATCAAACAAGAACAGAAAAGATCCATTAAAAGGTTCAAAAATCATTTAATTCGCAAGCACCCCAGTTTTAACCACTTATTTGATAAAAAATAAAAGACTAAGATAAAAAATTTATAAAATTTATTTAAAAGGCTTTAAAAACTATAGTTCGTCATACTCGACTTTTCACAATCCCCAAACTAAGCTTAAAATGAAATCACAGCCAAATATAAGATTAGATGCTAACACTACTCATAAATGCTAATTGTGTATTACTTTTCCTCCCTTATTCCTAAATTTGTATCTCAAGATTTTATTTTTTTGTCATATACCCGAAGGTTCTTTAAGACTAATTTTGATATTTATTAAATCTAAAAATAAAGCGGAACGGTTGAAAATAAAAATTAGCTTCTACCCCTATCCTTGAAAACCGATGGGGTCCACATCGAGGTGACCGAAATTTTGCTTATATTAGGCTACTTGACTTCATTCATGGCATATACCCTAAGGCTCTTTAAGACATAAATCAAGTGAGATTTAATTTGAACCATATACCCTAAGGCTCTTTAGGGTACAAACAAATAATTTATTAAACATGATTTAATCATTCACGCCATATACCCTAAGGCTCTTTAAGGCATGAACAATTTAATCACTTACGCCATATACCCTTTACCCAAAGCTCTTTAAGGTGTAATAAGCAATTAATGGTCATAATTCAAAAAATAGAAGATGCCAAATTCGAATCCTGATGTGTAACCTAAAATAATGCATCGTCTTCCAATTTAGTGGAAAGTTCACTAAAGATTAAGTTTAATCGGACCAAACCTTATTATTCAACATATTTAATATAAAAGTGAAACAAGCTAATGGGAAGAAAACCACAAAGAAACACATATTATCTTGAAAGAAATCCCAACTATTCCATTTTAGCATCAAAACTTATTTCTACTCCTACACTTTTCGTTTCTTTGCAAAATTTGAAAGACACAGGCAACACTCGCGGTTAGTCCCCCCTCGAAGCAAGGGGAAAAGCTAAGTTAAAAAACTCGGACAAGTCAAAGCAACCTATTCAACGGGCCTCTAGCAACAAGGGAAAGATACAATGTAATATCAAGCGATTAGTTATGCTAACAGAAATCAGTATAAAATTTAAAATTTTGGTCAAAACAGGTTGCACGGGACACAGCAAGCCACAGTATATCACATTTTGATAGAAAACCCCCCCCCCAACTTAGAATAAATATTGTGCCTCAAGAAAAAAAAAGAGTCAGTATTACCCCTACACTTAGGAACGAAAAAGGCAAATGCAAAAAATTCCAAGTGTGAAAGGGGAAATACAATAATATACATGATCAGGATTGAGGATTCCAAAATAAGCAGAAGACCAAAGACCGGGCGATTGAAAGATTGAAAACAAGCATGGGTCTTCATGATCTTAAGGAATCATGCAAAAATGGAACACATACCATAGAAAGAAGCACGCCCCCACACTTAGGCTATAAAATCACACACTCACTTATTAATCAAGAAAATAGAAAGAAGAAAAGACACGGGTTGCCTCCCGAGAAGCGTTTATTTTTGTTAACCGAGTCTTGAGCCTGACTCGATCCCCATACTTGATTTAGGTCAAGGGGTATAGAAATGGAGAAACGAGACATCCAAGTGAGGAATGTCCCCTCCAGAAATCATCATCGGGCTCTTAGAAAAATCAGAAATGATTTTGTCCCGATGAGATAAAAGATGAGAAGTGAGAAAACCAGGATTGAACACTTTGTCCTCGTTTTCGGACGAAAATGGAAGCAAAGTGTCAAACACTGGAGAAAGAGGATCATGGATGAATGAGATAGAAAATTCATCCCGTGATAAAAGTCTCTCGGATTGGACTTCAATGAATATCCCCGGATCGAAAATCTTGTTTTCGGATCCGAGGGAATCGTGAGAAGGAGTGAAGTCTGAATCCGGATCAAGGGTGGAAAGGGTGAGCAAAATATTAGGCATAAGAACATAGTGTTCAGAAATACCCTTCACCACTTTGGTAGTCACAACACCCGTATCGGGCTCAAAATTAAAACAAAACTCAACATCCGGTGGTTCCGGAGGAGGACGAGGAGATGACGGATCATTAAAATGATCAAGGTTAGATGACTCATTTTCAGGAAGGGGAGGGGAATCATTGCTAAGCAATTCTTCAAGAAAACGAATATCCCCTTCCGAGTCATAGTCGTCATTCTCAATGCCCGGTGGCATCGAGTCATCCGTAGCAAGAAATAAGTCGATCTCCTCCATATGAGAGTCACTATCCTCAACGGGGATAGGAGATGGAGAGAGAGACTCAAGAATCGTATCAGCAATTTCCAAATTAAGTTCTTCCGGCGGTCGTGGAGATGAATTATCATACAACAAATTCTCAACAAGACGGATTTCTTCCTCTAGATCAAAGTCGGCTTTCTCAATTCCCGGTGGAATTGGATCGATATGAGCGAGTTCACCGGAGAACTCCTCGAGAAGATAATCAAACTTAGGTAATGAATCAATTAAAATATCTCGATTAAGCAAAGATTCGATAAAATTAGACTCGACATTAAAGGAATGCGGATCTATCTTGGTAGAAATGATTTCTTCGTCATCAAAAAGTGAGTTCAAATAAGTCGTAAAATTTTCATCACACTCGGCGTCATCACATTGTCTTTCATTATCGAAAAAAAATCCTCGGACTCACTTGGGATTGGGATAAGGTTCTCAACACTAGACTTTATTAATTCGTCCGATTCCTTTTCAGGAATAGTGTCGAAATGCTCGTCCCCCATTATAAGAGAGTTCCAAAAGGTATACGACTAAACTTCCTTAAGAAAGTGTAAACGTCTTTCAAAAAGTTGTCTCTAGCTTTTTCATCATCAATCATAGAAACATCCTAATATAGAGTACAACTTTGAGTTGCCGTCTCTTTCTTCTCTTGTTGACTTACTTTAAGAATTTGTAAATCATCCATAAGTTTAAGAAGCAATTCTTGCATAACTTCAGGTTGATTATGCTCTTCTCTCATAACTTGCTTAATCTTAAGAAATCTCTCCTCAGCTAGTAATAAAGCCATGCACTTTTCATTAATAGGTATATGATCATACTCCTTTAAAAAGGCTTGTATGGTTTCCATTAAATCTTTTTGAGCTTGCAAAATTTCTCTACTTGTTTCTTGAGGAGGATAATTGACGGGAAACTGCGGGGGTTGATATTGGTCAAAACCAAAAGAATTAGGATCATAGCAAGAATTTTGCTCATAATAATCTTCATTCATTGGTTGACATTGAAAAGTTTCATGAGGGCCTCGGCAATTTTCAAAACAAAGATATTGTTGAGAAGAACTTTGAGAATTTTGTGGAAGGAACTGTGGTGGACAATCATAACCATAATGAGTATTATTTCCACATAACTCACACAAGTAAGTCTCAAACTAGAGTTGTGGAGGGTGGGTGAGAACATTTGGAAAATCATTGAAAGAATTTAGTTTGGAATCATAAATGAATGAATTCTCATCTTCATAATTGCATGTCGGATGAACACTTGGCAAAGTCTATGGGGGCTCAACAATGGTTTGATTGCATTGTTCTGAATTAGAGATGATTGGAGCTTTTGGTGGACAATTATAACCAATATGAGCGCCGTTCCCACAAGACTTGCAAGGACATTGTTGACAAAAAATACCGTCTAACAAATCACCACACTTGTAGAGGACTTTGCGAAAAAATTTCACCGGGGTCTTGATTGAAGACGAATGGCTCTTGAGGTGCACTAACAACGTTAGTGTTTTCATTGGATGACTTGGAGGTGTTTAGAATTTCGTTTTCATCATGAATTGTATACCAACCTTCATTCAAACATTTTCGCACAAAAGCACAAGATCGACAATATAAACCATCAACCGGGTTTCCACAAGTTGCACAATTCTGAGGAGGTTTAGGAACAAGAATTTTGTCTTCAAAACCTCCTTTTGAACAACAAAAATCCGCAGTGTACATGTAACACCCCCAAATTGGGTCGCAGCGGAATATGGGTCCGGGGCGTGTTACTTCTCAGATCAACAACACAAGATATA